>VMKM01002663.1:0-61540 GCA_008360985.2 Macquaria ambigua | reverse complement strand
GTTTATAGCCTATGTCTTCCCGTCATGCACTGCGAATTATATGCCTGCAGTTCTAGTGGATGACAATTCCATAAAACAACACATCACCAGTTAGTAGTAGGCCAAACAGTGGTGACCTAGCCACAACAAAACACAACTATCTGCGTCGCACTTACTTACCAAACTGACCAGTAATCTCGCTTATAGGACGATCATCTTTGAAAATAATATTAAAGTTTACCACTTCCGCATTGGAGACTGAGTAACAAACTGCACATGCGCCAAAAACCAACGTTCATATCATCCGAGAAAGAGAAAACAATTATCAGCTTTTACTGGTCGATTTCATGCATTTCTGGTTGACTCCAATTAAATGAAAACAGAATAATTCTTTACATACGTTACTGTACTGTGTAATCAGTACAATATAGTTTACAGAACTAAATAATAGATCTATTTTGATGTCTTTCAACTCTTTTCACGACGATGAACTGAGCTGTAGCACCCTCTGCTGGGTAATTAAGAGCAGACCAATGCAGTTCCTGCTGCACATTTCAAGTCCTGTTAGCAAAATAACTTTTCTAAAGTACTCAAGTCGTGGATAGTCCATCGTTTTTGTTCGTATACGACCTATTAATTCAATTTTTAAGTTTTCCAGGATAAGGTGTAACATTTTCTGTGACCCACAAAACCGCAGAAAACCTAACGGGTAGTGGCATTAATTAACCACTTAACTTTAATTAAAATGCAACCGAGCCAAAACAGCTTTAAACACACAACATAAATGTTGTGGATTCGTCCACACAGTCGATCAGTTTGCACGAGCTTTTTTGCTACCTGTATGCAGAAAACCTCGCCAAAGAAACACCTGAAGCTAATAACACGACGGAGACGCCACCAAAACCAAATCTCGGTCAAACTCCTAAAAATAGTGATATTGTTGGCATGAGGGACGTCTGACATGACAAAAAAAGATATTAATATGTAAATTAACTTACCCCAAGACGTCCTGATGCCAAAAACATAACTTAAATCAAGGTAAAAAACATCCCCGAGACATCGGTAATCCGTCGTGTTTGAGGTCACAGGTCGTGTTATGTAAATGAGCTCTACACTGCCTCCAATCACTCAATCAGGTAGTTCAGGATTGTGTGATGCAACAGTTTACTCACTGGGACAAAATTGTCCGTTTGTTTTCTTGGTTTAATATCAATCTCTGGTTTCAATTTGGTCAGAACATGATTCTTTTTTGTGATAAAAAAAAGGCATTTCATTGAATAAAGTGCATGAAATGGGGAACACTTGGAAAAACACTGTAGTAACTAAAATTCAGAGTACGTCTTTTTATTCTGTCAGGAAGGTTCTTTCTTGATATGAGGTTAGATTAATTGTAGAAAGTTATTTCCCTAAACATTTTGACTGGGGTTCATTATGTTGTATCCAACGCGTTACATCGGTTTAAAGCGATGTGTGTTCAGTGCAGATGTCGGCGACTATCCAGTCAGAAGGTTATCCTGAACTTCACCAAATACGATCATATCTGCTTCCTCTTGCTCCTGCATAAAGTCCCACCTTAGAATAAAGCTATAACCCTTTACCCCACATACAGTAATCAGACAACATCTAACTCCACAGTAATGTTTACTGAATTTATTTTTAAGACTGCAGACAAATGTAATAATTAACAGCCATCATTATATATCAAACACAACCAACAGCAGCTTCAAACATCAAAATGAAATTTAACACTAGAAAGGTTTTCTCACAACAACAAGACAACAAGGATCAGGTTCTTTCCCAGACTTTACAATAATAAAGTGCCCCACTGCACAGGAATGGGACCCCAATAACATTTAGCCATCATATGAACAATAGCAGAAAAGTTTAAAACATACACTGATGTACAGTAGAGAGGAGATCTTACCACAGCAATTTCGTGACAATATGTTAAAATGTTCCACAGAGTGCAGTACATATATACAGGGGCTCAAAATACAATAAGTCTGACATAAACACTGACAATCACCTGTGAAGTAGTGAGATGTTTTTATCCCTGAGATTCTCAAGCAAGCACAGCAAGTTTAATTCCAGTTTGAGACATCCAAACATCTGAAAAACTTTATATAAACTCTGACAAAATGATTTCATTTAAAGCCCCCAAACCGGATATTGATATTGTTATTACCTGTGATGAGCTGTTTCCTTATACATTACTGACATTTTGGAGAAATTATGCATTTATAAACGAACACTTTGTACCATTTTTGTTGGAAGATAGATAAATGTCACATTAAATGAAAGCTTCCTGCATTTGTACCACTGTTGGCTGTAGTTTGACGTGTAAAACAACAATTAACAGATCTACACACGAGAGAACTACCTAGTCCACATAAATGAGACACATCCAATTCTTAAGGGCGAATGCCAAACAGTTTAGCAATTCATTGAGAACACTCCTCTAAAAAAGACCAGAGAGCTTAACAACTAAAACTGTGCTGCGACATCTTTGACCAATAGGTTCGTGTTTTAGCAGCCTTGTCATATCACTTTCTACACCACATAACAATAGAATAATGAAGAACAAATTCATTAAGTGTTTTCTCCCTTTACAACCATGACATTGTGTTGGAATTGACTGACAGTCTCATAAAAAGTACATTCTCCCACAATGACAGTGCAAATAAATACACCACCTTTCCTTTTGATAAAGACTACAACTGCAATTTTGACAATTACATACTGAACTTGAATTTGAAATTCTCATATGGTTTCAGTTTTAGGATGCTTTCTAAATGAGGGGTTGAAAAAATTCAAATCTGTTAAACCTCCCTCCCCCTCGAACCCCTACCCTAAATATCCAGCTGGTTTAGGCAGCAAGCAACCTCTTCTACTGCAACAACATGTACTGCATACTCACTGTAGTGCTTTTACTTTAAACAGTCACAGAAAATATATCAGGCAAACAAACTCACTCGCTGTATTATAATTAAATATATGGGCTGTGAGTCAAAACAAGCAAATCCTTTAAAAAAACAGCCCTGATAGCAGTTTAAACATGTAAATATGTATCACATCCTGACACTCAATTTGTTTTTAAGAATTTTCTTCATCAGATATTTTTGAAAAATGCCAAGCAGACCTGCAAAGTCAATCTGGTGACATCCCATAATTCTGGTACCTTGGTACTACACTCTCCTGTGTCTTTTTTAGCCCTCCATCAGGACAGGAGGGCCATGAGTTGTGGATGCACCATGGGATAGTGGTGAAGTTATTTCCACCAAGAAAGCTCTTTGTCCAGGCCTCCATCACCGTGCCAGGAGTCATTCACATCGCTCGCTGCCGCAGAGTCCCTCCCTCACTGTCTCTGCTGCCTGTTACGTCGCTGTTTCCTGGCAGCAAGGGAGTGAGCTCTGAAAATAAATACAGAATTTTACTGAATTATTATTTGGGGTTTTGGTGTACAGGTTTATTTAGTCAATTCGAGTTTATGTCCATGGCCCGAAATGTCACGTTTGTCCCAGAGGGTTGTACAGCATTAGCCTCTATCTATTAGCCAACAGTAGCTTAGCTTAGCATAGCATAAAGACTGGAAACAGGGGGAAACAGCTAGCCTGGTTCTGTCCAGTGGTGACAAAACCCACCTACCAGCACATCTAAAGCTCACTAATTAACACGCTGTAGCTCGTTTGTTTAATCTGTTAAAAAAACTACTGTAATAAAAAATTTAAATGTTTTTGCCTAACCCCAGATAAAACAGTGACTGGTCTTTTTTACACAACATGAGTGATATCGATCTTTCATCTAACTATGTAAGAAAGGAAATTAGCTTACTTCCCTAAAAGTCAAAATATTTTTTTAGGATATTAGAAAATGCCCATTTTTTTTTAAAAAATCCTCAAAATGAAACACTGAAAGTGAAACAGAATTTCTTTATATGATGTGCTGTCAAACATTCCTGTTTGTATTCTGGGAAATGCATGCTCATGAAGCAGGTTTTGTTGGGTAGACGTAGTTATCCCGATCGCACCCTTTCCTCCACCTCTAACTCTCTGTTTCCTGTCATTCCTCATCCTTCCCCCCACATTTCCTTAAAACCACAAGGTCAAATTACACAGAGACACAAGATTAGTGCATGTCTCTATCCACAGTCCTACTCATACTAGTTTCTGAAGGTGGCACAGTTTAAAAGGTAATAAACTAAAGATGGTCAGAACTTCAGTCTGCACTGAGACTTATAAAAGGTAGCATTACAGCTGGAATTAATTCATAATAATTTATACAATAACTTATAGGGAATTTGTTTCATACCAATTAAATCAATGTCAGCTAATATGCACAAAATCATGTTAGATAGTAGTTTGAAAAAGTAAACCAAACTTGTGTGTTGATGTTTGATCAAATTTGAGTCTCATTCTCTGAGAAACTTTAAGAATGTGTAGAAGGATAACACAATATAATATCATGAAGACAGAACTATGTTAAACAATAGTAATAAATTTTCCAACTTAAAATGTGATTTTTAATCCCTCACAGAATGAAAACTAATAGAATTTGGTGTAGTCCCGCCTCTCTGTTCTCACCTTTCATTTCGGTTTCCATCTTGCTGTCGTTCGCTGCGGCGGCTGAGTTCGGACGGTTGCAGCTGCTCTTTGCTGCTCCGGCGTTGGCTACCGTGGGGCTGTTGGCAGAGTCAGCTGCATTCGTTTTTGCTTGATCCTGTTTCCCTGCAGCGCCGGTAGGTTTATTCCCATCCACACTGTCCATCTTCACCAGGCAGAGCGTCTGCAGCAGACCCATGGGGTCAAAGTTTTCTCCGGAGCATTCACCTCGTCTCCTCAACAACTCCAACACCTAAAGTCAGAAAACAAACAACAACATATACTGTTTTAGTTGCTAAATTAGTAATTGTATACTACACTATTATTTACACTGTTATTGTGCTTTAATCACTTTTTTGGTTTGTCTGATTTTCACATTGAGAGATACAGTAGGTTGCTCAGCAGTAAAATTAAAGCTGCAACGATCAGTCGATCAAAAGAAAATTAATTGCCAATTATTTTGATAATCGACTAATCATTTCAGTCATTTTTCAAGCAAAAATGTCAAAACATTTGCTGGTTGCAGCTTCTTAAATGTGAGGATTTGCTGCTTTTCTTTATCATTTCTGACAGTAAATGAAGAGTCTTTGGGTTTTGGACTGTTGGTCGGACAAAAGAAGCAGTTTGAAGACGTCACTTTGGACTCTGGGAAACTGTGATGAGCAATTTTCACAATTTGTTTGACATTTTATAGACTAATGGATTAATCTTGAAAACAATCGTCAGATTAATCGATAATGAAAATATTAGTTAGTTCCAGCCCTATTAAATTGTAATCAAAACTAACTGACAGAATGGCAGGATCGAGAAAATAAACGGAAATAATGAGAATGATCTATTACCTGATCAAAGATGGGCTGCATCTCTCATTCACTACTCCCTATATAAGAGACACCCAGTAGTTTATTCTATAGTGAAGTAAACTGACATTTCGGACACTTATGAATCATCATCATGTTGTGTCATCACTGACAGCTGCAGAGACACACAACTGTTCATTTTGCATCTATAAAATGCAACACATTACATTGTGGAATTGTTAGCAGACAGTAGTGTAAACGTACATAGATTATTATATCTATGAGTGTACATGCCATGAACTTTTTTTATTCCAAAGTGGGAATTTTTGACAGCACTATAGAGCATAAATTTCACACTCACAGTTGGGACACTCAAATAAAATGGTGGACAGTAAATAAAGTGCACTACATAGTAAACAGGGAGTGATTTCGGACACAGGCATGGACACCGGCACACAAATGCACAATACGCCAACACACCTTGATGTATTTGTAGGACTTCAGTTCACTGATGTTCTCCTCCAGGAAGAGCAGATATAGAGAGAGATCGTCCCATTGGCCACTGGGGGTTGGCAGGATGCTCACGGTGGGCAGCGATTGGTAGGTTTCCAGTAAATGGGCGTATCCATGACAGAAGAGGGGACGGAGACTGGCGTAGATCACCACGGGAATCAGTGCGATGAACAGGACCAAGTTGACAAGACTGGAAACAGAGTAAAACAAACAGACTGCATTTTGACATGTAGAGAGGGGGCATTTGCTATTACAATATGGCTGCGTTATAAAATATGACAGAATGACAACAAATCTACTATAAATATTGATTCAAACAAAATCATTACATTTAAAATGAATAACAAATATGAGGTTTCTCTGGATAATGGTGCTGAGTCACATTTCAAAAAACAGAATTATCTGGAAACAGGAACCATTATATAGGTGGACAAAATAAGAGAGACACCTTATGATATTAATGCCATCCAGTACTATTATAAAAAAAAAAAAAAAGGACCTCAAATCCACACATTCAGACATAGTCCGAACAAAAACTTGAAAGATTTTATTGCAGAGCCAATGTTTTGGAGTACATTATATTATACAGGTGTTCATGTTATTATGTCCACCCTCGGTAGTTGTTGTTGCGGGAATCAACCTGGGACTTTCGGGATGACCCCTCTGACTTATATCTGATGTATTTCAGGTGAACCACACATTAAATGCACCTCAGTATGTTTCTGCGTACTGCACAGACAAATACCTCAGCAAAGAGAAGACTCCCACGGCGATGAGCTTACACTGCACCTTGTCGGGGATGCCCGGGTCGGAGGCGAGCAGGCCGACACGCAGCGTGCAGCCAAACTCGTCTGTGACGGAGGCCAGACGGAGGTAGTAGGCCAGGTAGACGCAGGCACACAGCAGCGTGACGAAAGTCAGGCCGCGACACAGCAGGTAGTAAAACAGCAGCCCCCGCGAGCAACGCTTGGTCATCAGAAACTTCTCCACCAGCGGGTAATTGAAACAGCCCTCGGTAGGGTCGCTGACAGAAGAGAATACAGGAGCAGAGATAGAAAGAACGGGGAAGAATGATGAAGTGATTTCATTGATTAGCTTAATGCCAAGATCTAAGAAATCACCTGGTATTTAGGAGGAATAAAGTAGGAAAATCCTCTTCTGTCTGTTACAAAATGCTACATGTAGTATCTTTAAAATGAGGCAAAAGTAAATATTCATCCTCCTCAGAAGTCCCCGTCTCTGCAAATCATTAAAACATTTATCACCTTGTCTTGAACTTCCCTCTTGGAGTGTAATTTTGAATGATAAAATGTAGTAATGAGATTAATCATTTACTAATTTTATATCCAATTTAGATACAATTTTGCATGTGACAGAGGTGACTCAAAAAGTAAGCTTATTATTTTCTACTTATCATACTGTAAAGTTTATTTGCATGTTAAAATGTTGAACAATGAGGAGCAGCACAGAAAATGCAGCTGACAAAGAACAGGCAGCTGATGTCTATTGGTGCCACAGCTGCTGGCATGGATACTGGCACCGCTGGTTATACTTAATAAACATATATTAACATAAACATAAAAATAGACAAATGAATATAATTAAAATCTGTGGTTCTGCTTCTCCTTATCTGAGTTGATTTCAGGTGCCCTACTGTACCTGTCTGGGGTGAGCAGTCCTGAGGTGGCCATGCGTTTGGCCAGAGTGACAGCACGGTTATAACAGCGGTCCAACTCCTCCATGATGAAGCTGAGGTCCGACTGCAGGAGGGGTGCCACGGAAAATCTCCAGAACAACGCTGGGATGTACATCAGCACCGCCACCAGCAACAGAATGTAGGGAAAGAACTGGAGAGAAGACACGAGACAGGGGTCGACAAAAGTGTTAATTAATAACTCATATTATTAGCAATAAGACTCCTACTCACATATAAGAGATGCAAATACAATCAAACAACAGTTCTGGGCTCTACCAAAGCACAGGAGTCACTGTTCTATCTTTAGCTGACAGATACATGCACACAATTTTACTTCTGCATTGAGGTTGTTTGTTTCCCTCTGACATTTTCTACAGAATAGATTTTTTTATTAGGTTTGTGTGGCTCACTGGTCATAATTTTGCAAGTTCTGTTGCATTTATATGTAGCAATAATGTAGTCCTTGTGTGTGTGTGTGTGTGTGTGTGTGTGTGTGTGTGTGTGTGTGTCTGATAGAGAAAAACAGAGAAGGTAAGTTGCATTTTCAAACCAGTAATGTTTGTTTTAATGCATATAGCAAATAGTATCAAATCTGCTATCCTCTCATTCATCAAAATGTTAAAGCCAGACTGTAACCAGGTTTCGCCCTGGCTTTTAGAGAAGCTTGGGTTTCAGCGTCACTACACTACTGAAAACTCTTCAATAACACAATAAAAACCCTGGGGCCAATCATAAAGACAGAAACTCACTAAACAGTGTCAGATGTGGGTGTGCTCATTCTTGTCAATGACCCAGTTTGAACTTAAAGCATAGAGTTCTGCAGCAAACCACTATAACTTACGATTGATTACGTTTTGGAGATTAATAAAGGAACAAATCAGCTATTTTTTGTAAAGTTTCTGTAACTGCAGTGACCTTAGATCAAGCTGTAAATAATCTTTCATTTTACTTTGTGTGTCACTATAGAACATTTTTATAAACTATTAGCTGTTGCAACATTAAAATTTGAGTTCCCCGTGCTGCTATTGTCATTGTCAACTTTTAATTTTAACCAGGTTAAACAAGTGGATCCTAACTTTTTGGAAAATGTTAAGAAAATTGTTGTCAGACTTTTATTATTTCCACGCAGCATGGTATGCTCACTTTTATTTATACCTGTATTGTTACTGCATGGCATGATGACTCATTACAATACTGTCTGTTCCAGCAGTAGAGCAGTAGAGCTGTCTAAACACGCCTTATTGTTCTGGTAGAAGGTGTGAAGCATTTTCCCCATATGGTATGTGTGTGGACGAGTTTTAATCGAACAGGTACAGCAACCGTAACCCTGTGTGTGTGTGTGTGTGTACCTTGTGCAGCCACAGAGGTAGAGCATGTGTATGTACGGCTGCCCAGCAGTATGAATCCACGTATGCAGCCTGCCTCCAGGAGAAGTTAGTCGGAGCAAAACAGCTGATCTGAGTACCTGAGAGAAACAGAGAGACAGAAAACGACACAGCAGACACACAAAAACATGAGAAGAAGAGTAAGTGATGGGAACGAGAGTGAAAAGTTGCCATTATTTTAACATTTTAATCTGCAGACTTCTCTAAAGACTGAAAAACAAATCAGGCTGTTGATTGGTTTGACACTGCTCTTGAACCCATGATGGCAGGATTACAATCAGGTTGAACCTTTTAAGTTTATGCAAAAGGCTCAAAGCTCATGTAATGATGGATTCAGCTTTTTTATTTAAAATATCTTTGGTCATATTTGTTGACTGTGCAGTGCTCTGTGGCCATTAACATTACAGATCTCTCTAAATCTCCATCCTCTTCGTGGTAAGTTGGTGTGATCTGTGCTCGACATTTCAGGTCTGTGGTTTAATCTTTAGTGCGTGCAACTATCCTGACTAACATGATCAGGCTTCAATTAGTCTTGGCTTAAACCTTAATCTACAGTTTGGCTCAACTTAAGTCAGGTTTTTTTCACAATAAGTGAGCCTCCTTCCTGAAATAACCCCCAAGTCTAGACCTGAACTAGACCAGATCTGGTCTTGGAAGAGACTTTGTGGTCTTGATTCCAGTCCTGGCTCCATATCTCCACTCACCAACTGAAACCTCTTGAGCGAAGGCCAGAGAGATGAGGAGGAGGGGCAAGCCCACGGCCACACAGGTCACCATCTTGTCCACAGCCAACTCAGTTCGGATGTTGCGGTATCGAGCCTGGTTCGGCTCCTTCAGCAGGAAATCACTGAACACGTACTCTGTAGCCACATGGGCGATGGCCATCTTACCGCTCTTCTGTTACCGGCAGAACATAAATAACAACACCTGCGGACACAAAAATCAAGAAACACTTTGTTTTCATGTTTCAGATATTAAGATTATTTCTCTGTGTAGAATATTTACATGTTCCTCAACACTGTCTGCAGGTCCTTTTGCCTTTCTGCCAGGCAAATTTCATTTGTAGAATGCAAAGCAGTGTGTGGTTGCTTGCCAGACAAAGTTTAACAGTCTGGTGGCTGGTTAGTTTCCCGACGTACTCGCTCTGCTTCCTAATGCATTTCATCCTAATTGAATAAGGCATTACTCTGATTGGTATGACGTTTACAAACTTTGTGAAAATGATCACCTTAATAACCTAAGAGTAAAAGTGTCTACAAATACATCTTAATCTTGTTTCTCTAGAGTTAAATCAAGATGGTATGATATTAATTCCATAATGGGCACTCTTTTTGCAATTTATTCTGTCTGTCCCACTTTTGTTCACTAATAACAACATTTTCTTATTTAACTTTCCTCTTATGTATTATCATTTGGAGGTCAGATGTTTATTGTCAAAACATGGTTGCTGGCTACATGACACTTGTGACCTTTGTGTATACACACATATATATATATATATACATACATATACACATATATATATATACATACATACATACATACATACATATATATATATGCATGTATATATGTATGTCTGCATATATGTATGTATGTATGTATATATGTATGTATGTAATAATACATAATAATAATAATAATATGTATATGCATATGTATATGTAATAATATGCATGTATATGTATGTATGTATGTATGTAATATGCAATAATATGTATGTAATAATAAATAATAATAATGCATGTAATGTAATAATAATAATATTTTATGTCTTTCTGTAATATGTATGTAATGCACATGTAATAATATGTAATAAAAAAATATAATAATGCATATGTGCATGTATAATGTGTCATGCTTTTAATGTATGTGCATATGCATGTAATAATACTTTTTAATAATGCTGCATGTGCATGCTCTTGCCTGCACCCTCCCTATACCACCTTCTCTCTCTCCCATACTCTCTTTATATCTCTCCCATATATATATATACTATATATATATATATATACACACACACATATATATATATATATATATATATATATATAAACCTAATTTGATTCATAGCTTCTTATATCTTACATCTCCTATTCCTCTCAAACTTGAAGATGCAATGGCCAGTAGTGCTTAAATCTTGCCTAATGTCACCTCAGCTCAAAACATCAATAATTGTAATTAGTAGACATAAACTGGTTTAAATTATTATAAACCATGACCTTTTTTTTTTGATGGACTGATGGTGGTTTGCCTCACTTGATGGTCACCAACTGTGAATCATCATTTACCCGCCATTTTAGTTATCACCACCTCGGTGCTGGTTTCCTTCCAGGAATTTAAGTTAAAATTTGTGTTGCACATGATGATTTATGAAACCAAGGCTGAAAACAACTCGTGACTGTCTTTCCACAACATCAACACGGGATCCTTTGTTTAGCTGCAGCTGGAGTTTTGCAGTGTACCGTTATAGTAGCATTTTTTAGTGAATACTATTATTTATTATATTTTTTTAGCAAAAACTTCACTTGATTTGGAAGCTTTAATTAGCTAGCTATGAGGTGTGACTGATCAGAAAATGAATGTCTGAGGGGAATAATAAGCATAAATAGAGTTTACCATCACTTTTAAGTAACGTTGACTTCACTTAAAAGCGATTCAGTAACTTAACACAGACCGGTTGTTTTCTGGGATCCGAAGAAACTCCCGATAATAAATGAATAATGACGTTAGCTCATTATAATCTAAGTTATTGTAAAACAAAATAATGAACTTGAACTTACCCACCGACCTGCTCCCGATACGTTGTATCTGTCTATTAAAGTGTCATGGCTGTGATTACACAGCTTTGGCTGCAGTAAAGGTAACTTATAGATGTTTTCCAGGACTGGAGCAAAATGATGCGGCAGACTCGACATTCAACAGATGAAAGCAAAACACGTCTCTCGAGGCTTCTTCCTGTAAGACGGAAAACTCCTTCCGCCTTTCTTTAAAAACAGATGCCTTCAAGTGCAAATCGGCAGCTCTGATTTTCCAGTTGTAATGCTGCCTTCAAATGGAGCTCTCGAGTGTTTACTTTGGGAAGTCGAGTACACAACATTGATGCCTTTAAGTAGGGTTGTGTTTATTACCATAAGAAGATAATTAGACTAATTTCTCAAAAAAAAAAATCAGGAAATCACTTTTTTGGAAAGATTAACTCAATCAGTTTTTTGTCAACTGAATAAAACAAAATTATCTATAGGCTAAAACCATGTTAATGGCAAGCACATTGTGTACTCAACTTCTAGTCTAAAATAAAACCTCACAAGATCCATTTGAAGGCAGCAAGTTATCAAGTTAATATTGCCACAATATATGTCCCCAAAACTATTTCACATTTTAGCTCTTTGTCATTTTTTGTAATGATAATAGTTTTGGGTTGCAGTTATTGTTGGATGGTTTGCTATCCCACATTTCTTTGTGTTTTTTTTGTTTGTTTGTTTTGTATTTGGACAACATTAACCCCATGCTAAATGTTTGGCATTCAAGTGGTGCTATCCTCCTTCCATATCCCAGCCTCTGCACCCTCCAGAACAGCTTTAAGGATGTCCCAGGATCTCAAATAATCATGGTTGGGACACCAAAGCTGAAGTAAAGAGCCACTGGTATGTGCTGTGCATTTAAAAGCAGTGGTTCCCAACATGGAGAGAAGATACATGTCAGAAGATACATTTGAGGGGTTGCGAGATGATTTACAGGATAAGAAAGAAGAAAAATGCAGTTTCTGCATGGGTTTAAAATTATTTATATAAAAAAATCTGAGACAGAAACACTCTTGACCAGTTGACATTGCTCAATTTTAAGGAATCATTAGGCTAAAAGGTCGCAAACCATTGTTCTAAGGGAATACAGTCCCATAAAGAGCTCTACATCTGTTGGTGCAAATACCCCTGATCCAGTGCTATTCACTGTGGTGGCCAATTTTAGCACTGTTTGTGTAACCCCACATATATTTCTCAAAAAATATACCTGTGAAAATGTTTCCAGTAAATTATCTCAATAGTAGCTGAGAGATCTGTGTGCCTTGGTGGTGACTTTGAAAATTATTATTTAAAGAGTACATGTCAGAGCTTAAAGAGGGGTAGAAGAAAGATTGTTTGAGTGACAGTTATATCAGTCTATCACACCCAGCTGTGGTGCTTACTGCCTGTTCATCCCACTTCAGCTCCAAAGGCTGTGCCATGTTTCCCAAAATTTTCCAAAGTTTGATGGTTTTGCTCTAATAACTGGCAAAGATGAGGTGGTGAGCAGTAAACCCAAATATCTTAAAAAGCCCAAACTGTGTCCAAATGTCTGTTTTTCTACAGTCTAAGTCTGTAAAGCCTGTAAAAATGATTGTCTCCAGTAGAGTGTTTATTTCCAACAGTCAGTGAAGGCAGCTTCCTCCTGGTCTGTCTATCTACGCAGGATGCAGCGGTACTGGGGTATAAAAGAGTGATTGAAACTTCATGTATTTAAAAACTAAGCTGTACATATAAGAACAAATCATGACAAATAAAATGTCAGTTTGGCTCCATCATTCACACCTACGTTAGGTTTCTGATGTTTGTGGAAGACTAGTGTGAAGGAATGATTATATGATACTTAGTTTATTCTGGAAACATTTGAGGAATAAAAACCCAAACCATTTTGTACATTTTTTATGTTGGTCTATCGCGTTGAATTCTGGGCATTTCTCACTGTGCCCTCCCTGGTCCTCCCAACTTCTCGCAGCTTCGTCAAGTTGCTGTAAAATGGGCACAATGATACCGGAAAGAAATAATTGCATATGTAAAATAAAAGGAGTAAAAAGTGTATCTTAGGGAAATAAAAAAGAAAAATATAAACACGACACTGTGTAACGTAATTAAAATAGTTTTGAGATAGCTCACGGAACTAAAAGTGGTCATTTACATTCTTCACTTGTGGTTGTTTGTTTGACGAATCCAGAACGCATGTCCCAATTGGTTTTATTTTGTAAACCTTACCCGGAAGCTGTATGCTCTCGTAGTGTCCAGCTTGACTACGGTAGATGCTTCACTCCCTCCATTCATTTCATTCGCAAACAGTCGCATCCCAGCAGCGAGCCCTCCCCTCCTGTTTCACTCCGCCTGGAAAGATGGCTGCTCCGGTGGTGGTGAGAAGCTCCGGCCCGGCGCTCTGTCCGAGCTTCGCAGAGGTCTGTTCGTTCCTGGAGCGATACGGAGCGGCGCTGGATCTGCCCGAGATGACTTTTCCGCAGATGGAGAGGTATCTGCGGGACACAACGACAGGTGAGAGATCGGTGGTAGTGGTGGCAGTGGGGCGAAGAAGTGGTGGAAAGCTGCGACACTTAAAACCGAAGGAGAAGGGGTCCACCACTACCACCATCACCATCATCATCGTGATGATGATGAGGATGACGAAAAATGTTGAGTGTGTGGCCCGGCAGAGCAGCATTAGATTGGGAGTTTAGTCAACGAGCTTCTAACTTACGCGTTCTTATCGGTTATTGACTCTGACAGAGTCAGTTTTCCCTTGAAAGATAACCATTTTTTTGTCCCAAGTTGCTAAGGAAACATTTGAACAGAGAGAAAACGTAGACCGCTAACATAAAGCTAGCCCACTCCAAATTACACACACTTTTTGGACTATGTTGTATGTTTGTGCTAAAGTTAGGAAAAACGGATACAGACAGGGGTACAAAATTTGGCACGCTAACCCGATGGGTTTTAGTTAGAGTCAAGTGACAGGTCGTCGATAATGTTGTCAAAGCTGATATTGATCTGTTAACGCTAAACTTGGTGTGGGAGCCATGATGCAGCACAGCCTAGTGACCACACACAGCCAACCAGCTAGCTCCGGAGTGTTGTCAGGTGTAATTTTTCACCGGCCTTGCCTCACAGGCAGTCGGACTGGAATGACATCAATGTCCCCTGTGTTTATGTGTTGATCACGTGCTCACGGCAATGAAATATTTCTCTTTGATCTGTAGTAAAGACGGCTGTCAAAGCTGAGCGACTGATGTTAGCTAAAAACAGTGGATGTTATTTTTTTCCATTGGTAGATTCGCTGTCAAATCTGCACAGGCGCAGTAGGGACTGTAGCTGCCGGCTAACTAGTTAGCAACACGGATTCAGTCAACTTTTAGTCAAAGTACAACACGGAGCCCTACAGTTAATTTACCACGTTATCGTTTATCAGAAAGAGATGTTTGAGATTCCTAGATGTCGTGTTAGTAGCTTTGCAAACCGTGTCAGCCAGTCTTGCTTGTTAGCTAGCTATATTAGTTTTCAGTTACCGTTAGCTTTATTGCTTAGCTTCTATACCGTAATGTTATATAGCATAGAAGAAAGTCAGACATAACAGCTAATATTCATACTGTAGTTAGCTATAATATTTCTCTGACATTTCAGAGTCAGGCATGATTAACTGCGTTTTCTTGGGATTCTGTGTCTGTTGATAAGTTCAGTTTACTGTGCCAGCAGGGAAAACAAAAATTTCCTGTAAATTCACGGGCTCCATAACAGTCTCACATCAGACCACACATTATGGCCTTTTTAAATGTTTTTTTCTTTCAGTAAGGTTATGTTCCAAGGTTGAATTTTTAGTTATTAGTGTAGTTAGTAGCAAATGTCAGTGGGACTTTTTTTCATTTTGAAGGCAGAACAGACAATCATAACAATATCAATGACAACAATAAGCAGAGGACAGAAGTAACAAATCATGTCACAGCAATTAATTCTTAAATCCTGAATAAAAACGAAAAGACACTGAAAATAATATATAATTGAGACAATAAATAATAAAGGTAAATAAAAAGATAAAGAGTAGGTATTACAAAAAAATAAAAGGGTAAGAAAATGAATCTCCAGAGGTGTGTTTTGATGCAGTCTAAAGTGGATCTAGTCTACAACGAAATGTCACTAAGTTACAATCCCATCCCATCCCTGTGTTTACATTTACACAACTATCTACACTGTACATGGGAGAAAAGAGGAAACTTCTCATCTACCGTAAGAATGTAAAAAGTGGTGAAACGTTTTCCTGAAAATACATTTAGCTGTTCATTTACCTTTTATTCCTTTAGCAGTTGTTGGCCATTTTCCAATAGCTGCTGGAGGAAATGTTAAATAAAATACAAGGACCAGTGTTTTGATTGAAAGGTGTTGCTGTCAAGTTGTTAATCTCTTGTTACAGACCTGTTTTTCATGGTAAAAAGGCCATTAATCAATACTACTGTTTTTGTTTATTAATTCAGTGTTGTGTTGAATCTTGAACCCAGTTTAAGATTTAATCACATCATTGAGTCTTAACTGATCTCTATTGTCATGAAGTTGGTTGTTTTCATTAAAAACCTGCCAAAAGAACAATCTAAAATTGTGCAATCTAACTCTTCAACACACATAATAATTAAATGTACTGTGTTTTGTGGTATGATTGATCTCCTAAAGGGAAATGATCTTTCCCCTTTAGCTTCCTAGGGAGGCAAGAGATCAGGCTCAGCTATAGGAAAAACAACCCTGTGGCTGGCTTTAAAGTTGTGCATAAAGGCACTTCAGCAGGATGTTGACACTGGACTTGTGACCTATGAAAAGTTAAGATGCACTGTGTTATGTTTCTAATTATCCTGTGTGTTGTCCAGTTCCTAAACCCCTTGTGGAGCTCCATGTGAAGCTGCTCAGAAAACTGGGGAGGTCTGTGTCTACTGACCGCTGGGAGAAATACCTGGCTAAGGTGAGAGCTCTATGTATGTATGTGTTTGTGATGTGTTTGGCTTCAGATTTAGACTGACTGCACTTGACATGAGTAAACATGACTTACTGAAGAGGTTCAGCCATCAGTGAGTCCAGCTTTCTCTGGATGGAGTGCACGCGTGCGTTCAAGTTTCTCACTTGTGCGAGCACACCCCACAGCTAAAGTTAATTGTGCAGGAAGGGCAAAGTGTTAGTTAGTGGGGATAGGATGCAGTTACAGCCCCTGGTTGTCATTTACTGTAGAACGATAACAAAGGCGTATTTTTACAGAAAACTCTGACCATGTGGAGTTTCAAGTGAAGTAACGACTGAGAACTTCCCACTAAATGTAGAACCTTACTTGTGTTGTGGTCAACAGATGGAGAAATGTTGAAAGAGGAGGAGACATATGAAGGAAGATTAAACCAGACATATCAGCGATGAGACAACAAACTTGCAGTAACTATATCTAATCAATGTTTCCTGTAGGTTTGCCAGGAGTTGAACAATACCTGGGCATGGGAGCTGGAGCAGAAGGGCTACCAGGAGATGTCCATGGAGTGCAAGTCAAGCATCCTCAAAGTATGACATGCCCTGTTTTTACTTAATGTAATTAGTGTATCCAAGAGACTGAAACATCTGCAGTCAATCAACCACGTTAACCTTCCCTTTCCACACATTTATTTTGTTTACCCTTCAGTATCTCTGCGAGTGTCAGTTCGATGACAACCTAAAGTTCAAGATGGCGATTAATGAGGAGGACCCGGAGAAGATGCGTCTGCAGCCTATTGGTCGGGACCGGCAGGGCCTGATGTACTGGCTTCAGCTGGACCAGGAGCAGAACATCCGGCTGTACACGGAGGAGCAGGACGATCTGGACGGATCCACCTGGAAGTGCATCGTCAGGTAGTACTGTTGTCTGAATCTGGTGGATATATCTCTCATAGTGTGTAGCGGGTGGCACCAGTGTCTCAGGCTGCAATCACATCTATTATTATTGTTTTCTCTGCTCGTACATTCTGGATCTTATTTTCTTAGAAAAAATGTTTTTCTAAATTTTGTTTGGTTAGGTTCACATTGCAAAATAACATGCCTTGGTTTAAGGCTAGCTTAAAGTAGTCTTGTCACTTATTTTCTTCTGAAAAGTTCCCTGCTGGATAATAGGCTTCAATGTCATATCACTTCTACACTTTCTGCTCTAACGTCTATTCAAATTCTGCTCTCCTGTTGTTTTGTAGGACACGTAATGACCTGGCTGAAGCTCTGGAGCTGCTGAAGGCCCAGGTTGATCCAAGCCAGAATCAGGACCGAGACCAGAACCAGGCTGGACCCAGGAGCGCCAGCCCCACAGAGAAAGATGCAGGTATGTTAGGTGAATGAGTAGATATTGCTTTGGATGTATGGTTTAATGTTATGGATGGAAAAATCATCAGTGGATTGACAGCCTAGTGAATGCATGTAAGTAATAATTTGGAAAACGGAGAGAAAATATTTAAAGTGGCTGATTACCCAAAAACCCGCTCTTTTAAGGCTGAAGAAAAAAACGTGCTAAAAGTAAACTAATAAAAGTTCAATATTTCACATAATTTTCTCACTTGTTATACATGGTGCCAATAGTCACCCTACAGCAGTTGCAATAATAGATGAAAAACCTGTTTGTGAAGGACTATGTGTGTATCTGTGTGTTATGACGACTTAGGGGATGAGGCCATTGGAAGCACCCACCCCGAACCCTCCAAGACCACAGAGGAACACACTGATAGTAAGAGGGTTGACCCTGTAAACGAAGAGAAATCCCTAAAACAAGGTACCTAGATTAAAGAAACTACTAGTTATCCCACGTTTACGTTTTGTTTCATGAGAACACCCTTGAATTGAGACTAACAAAGTCTGTTTTTTTTAACCTTTTAAATCAACTAAATAAAGACTAAAAAATCTGATAGATCTGATCATCCTTGACTCATATAATGTGTTGGGCTGAAAGACACAATTGTGGGGCATTTTTTGCTTTATTAGAAAGTGTACAGTAGAAAGCTAAGAGGGAGACTAGGGATGACATGCAACAAAGGTCTTTAGCCAGACTGATGTTGTGCTTACATGGTCATTTTGACATTATTTTTTCTACCTGATTTGCTCCTAGTGCTCTCTCGCTTTCTTGTTTGATGTTAATTGTTTTGTCTTTTTTTGTTTTGCAGAGGTAAAGCAGACACAGCCTATCAAGCAGGAAAACGCTGAGGTGAAAGAAGAGAAGACAGACCACAAACCGCCCGTCTTTGATAACCGCGTGAGCACGATCACCACCATCATCAAATCAGAATCCAGGGACACTGACGCCCCCAAAAACGCTGTGTCGGTCGTCATGGCACCAGGTGCGACTGTGACAAAACAGGAAATGAACAAGGAAGAGGAAGCAGAGCGGGCAGTCGTCAGGAGCAGCCAGCAGGCCAAGATACCACTGAAGAAGAGGGAGCTTAAGCTTGCTGAGAGCTACCAAAGCAACCACCTTAACAACAGTAACAGCAGTAGTATTATTGTTTGTAACCCTTCGGTGATCCAGACCAAGGACAGTCATGGAAGAGAGGGGAAGTTACCCAACTCATTAGTGCATCCCAGCGGTCCAGGTGCCTCACAGCAGCAGCAGCAACTAGTGGTCACTGCATCAAGGCAAGAACTGACCAATGGGAGAGCGTCTCTCCTCCTGCCGCACAAAGAGGGACAAAATGGGGTCATAGGGGTCATAGGTCAAGTCAATGTTGTAGGTCATATAGGGGTCATCCGCAGCCCCTCTGAGCGTCACAGAGCCCCTGGTGCTGAGCAGCAGCAGGAACAAAATGGGCCGAGTTTAGACCACCGGGGCTCCAGAGCTGTGGAGGAAGAGAGGGAGGTGAGCCGGCAGTCAGTGCTGGTAAGGAAGGGACCTGTTGAAGGGGAGACAGCAGCAGCAGCCACCACCCTTCCTCCTCATGCGGCGATGAAGGCTGAAACAGCCATGAAACAACCGTCATCATCCTTAAAGTCTGATCAACTTTCTGAAGCTGTAGAGAGAAAAGTGGATTCTGTTAGTGTTTCCTCGCTGTCTCAGTCCACAGAGGAACCCAAAAGACAGACAGCAGAAGTGGAGCAGTTAGACAGGGGGACGAAAACTGGGCACAGCAGTCATCAACAGAAATATGATAACCTGGACGAGAGGGAGGAGAGGAGAAGAGAGGTGTCTGGGCATCCTGTGGCAGAAGAAGGAAGTAAAGATGACCATGAAAAGAATAAAAGCACTTTAGGAAAGTTGGAGGCAGCATCAGGGAGCACCATTCCTCCTCTAAAAGTAGACCAGCAGGATAAAAAGGACCACCAGGGAGATGGGGTAAATGGTGGGTTGGCAGCCCAGTTTAGGGTGAAGGACACTGGGCTTGGGTGTAAGGAGAGGCAGGGTCCCCTGGAGGAAGCCTCCTCTGAGCTCCAGAAAGAAGGAATCAGGTTGAAGATCAAGATTCCTCCCCACCGGAGAAACAAGTTAAGGGGAAAAGGGGGGAAGGAGGAGGAGAAAGAGAGGGAGCAGGAGGTGCAAGAGGAAGGGAGGCCGCTGAGGAGATCTGCAAGGATTTGCAGGTATGTGTGTAATAAAATTCATAAAAATGCTGGAGTAGAGAATAAACTTTGTATTTGTCTTTGTCCATTGTAAGCTCAGGTACAGCTGGTTTGATTTGACAATAAATTCAGTCCCATCTATACCTTTTTTCTTGAAGATCATCTGCTTTGCCAACCTGCAGGCCCAGCTCAAAGGTGGCTGAGAGCCAGAGAAAGAAACCACAAAGAAAACAGGCACTGCCTACCAGAACGAGGGAAGAAGAGGAGGAGGAGGAGGAGGAGGAGGAAGAGGACGAAGATGAAGAGGAGGGGAGCTCAACTACAAAGAAAGACAGAAAAACAGAACCTGTTGGGCAAATTAGGAAACAAAGGGTAATCATTTTCTAAATATGTCCTGTGGGAATGAACACATAAACTCGGGCTGTGTTTTGCTCTATTTTTTGTCTGTTTGACTATTTCTCTTCCTCTGTTGTGTTTTCAGGGGAAACGGAGGCATCGACGCCCCAGATGGTCCAACATTCGTTCGAAGAGACGCAAACTGAATGAGGGAGGGGAGGTGGAGGACAGAGGGGGGAAACGAGGAGATGAGGAGAGCGAAGGAGGAAGCGACTCAGAAGAATCATGTAAATCAGAGGAGATTCCCAGTGAGGACGCCTGCAGTCACTGTGGCCTGCCCAACCACCCTGAACTGGTGAGAGAGGAGCATGTGTGGACACTCCTTGTCCACATACATTTGGGTACTTTTGGTCTGGGGCTGTTTTTTATGATTTGGACAAGGGCCCCCATTGATATTTAAGACTACAGTGTATTTCCTGCTTTGAGGCAATAGTTTGAGAAAGGCCTTCTCCTGTTTCAACATGACAATGCCCCCATGCACAAAGCCTTCTTAGAAGAGCAGAGGAGTGTTATAGCAGCAGATTAATGCTCATGGTTTTGGAATGACACGTTCAACAATCCATATACTTTGATTATGCTGTAGTAAACGACTGGTCAGTCAGCGCAGACAGCTCCACTGCTGGACTTGGTGTCATAGACTTGATAAGGTCTTCAAAATCAACAGTAATTTGATGTTGTACGTGACTTTACTTTGAATGTATCTTTTTTGTAAACACACTGAAGATGTTGCACTGAAAGCAGTTTGATAAGTTGCTTTTTGTGGCCTGATGTGCTGTCAGGATTTCTTCAGACATTTCACATTACACAAATTAGGACTGTAAGTAATTTTTCTTGTTTTTGTTTTGATTGTGTACTTAAAATGTCCACAATAATGACAAATTCCCATTGCACATTGCAAAGCCCAAAGTTGACCTACGATGAAAATCCCAGTATTTGATTTACAGTAATATGAGTAGGAAATACAGCAAAGTGTCACGTTTGAGAAGCTGAAGCTGCTGATTAATCAAGTAGTACTTCTCGCACTGTTCCACATTAATACTGAAGACGCAAGTAAAGTTGTTTGTATGTAATTTAATACAGTGAAATTGTGGTTTATCTCACAGCTGGCGCCTTGAAAGCACAAAGTTGTCACCATGAGTATCTCTGAGTTATTCCACTGTATATATGTTTGTGTGTGTGTGTCCTCAGATCCTGCTGTGTGACTCTTGTGATAGTGGATACCACACCGCCTGTCTGCGGCCGCCGCTCATGTTGATTCCAGATGGAGAGTGGTTCTGTCCACCCTGCCAACATGTAAGCTGTATGTTTGTGACAGAGAGAAGGACTGACACATAAAGCACATTTTATCTCTTATTAAACTGTAAATCTATTTACATTTCGGTGGTAAAACTCCATCTGATGTCAAATAGTCTTTATATAAAACGTGTTGATTAGCATACCCTCTAAAGCCCTACTGTTTAGTAATGTTCTAAAGTAGTCGATGGTTTAAATAAACTACTTACCTACTCAGCAAAACCTTACTTTGAGAAAAGTTAATTTAACAAAAGATACCAAAGTTCTCAAATGTTTTATGTTGTCCAAACACAGAAAGCTGAACAAGAATAATTTGTAGTTTTTTAATTTTTCTAAATAAAACGCATATAAATCAGGAACTATTTGATCAACGAATAAGTTTTGAGCAGACATTCAATGCCAGCTTTCAGTACTTGAAAGTTTCAATACTCTGTGCTTTGGACACAGTTCAGTGTTTTACGAATATAGTGTTGAGGTTCGATACCCAGCCCTAATAAACGAGACATTTTAAAAGAGACGTTTTGATAGATTATGTGGTGTTTGGTTTTCCTTCTTTCAGAAGCTGCTGTGTGAGAAACTGGAGGAGCAGCTGCAGAATCTGGACAGTGCTCTGAAGAAAAAGGAGAGAGCAGAGAGGAGGTAAACACACACACACACACACACACACAGACACTATGATCGACTTTCTGTCAAATTCAAAATGATGTGGATTTTGACCCTCCTCTCTCCCTGTCTGTCCAGGAGGGAGCGACTGGTGTACGTGGGAATCAGTGTGGAGAACATCATTCCTGTGAGTAAATCACAAAGAGCCTAAGAGCGTGACCTCTTCAAGTTTGGATTTTTTTTCTCATTGTACCACATCAGTGTTAACACACAGCTTCATAATAATCCCTTTCAGTTTAAACACATTTTCCCGTAAATAGATCTGCACTCATTTCAGCTCGGAGGTGGGGAATACATGAGTGCATGATGAGCTTTGTTTTTATATTAGTTTGAACATGTTTTTAATGTAGCAGGATACAGTTACAGATGGGAATTTCCAACTTGACACTGCCCTTTGAAACTAACAGTCTTAAACAGTCTAATCCTGTGAAACAGACTTAAACCAAACTTGACATGGTGGCCATCTGTTTGACGTAAAATAAATATTAGTTTATATTTTACTGTGCAACATTAAATAGAATTGTCTTGACTGTCTTAGGAGGGAGATGAGGAGGAAGAGGAGAAGTCGGCAAAGAAGAAAGACTCCAAGAAGAGCAAAAATCTGGGGAGGAGATCAACCAGAACCAGGAAGCACATCAGCTACAGGTGGGTTTGTTTTTCCTACAAACAAAGTTATGTTGCATTCAGTGTTTCTTACCAAAACACACCGTGTGTATTCTTACGGCGTAGTAAAAGTACAGAATGCATTTTCTTCCCCATAAAACATTTGTAAAGCTTTTCTTTTTTAGAATTTGGAACCTCCATTGTTCACATTCAGGTTCACATTAGCTAGCAGGCTTCTTCTTTTCTTGTGGTTTGTGGACCAACTGTTTCAGTGCATCAGCATTGCAACTATACATTTCTAGTTTCACAAGAAAACTTGCCTTAATGATAAATGGTTCAAGTAATGTGTGTGTTGCATTTGCAAGCAAATTTGAATTTTGCAAAAATTTTCACAATGAAAAGCTAAAATCCCGGACAGTTAAAGATCAACATCTGTTTTGTGTGCGTGTGTGTGTGTTGCAGGTTTGATGACTTTGACGATGCCATTGATGAGGCTATAGAGGAGGACATCGGGGACCTGTGTGCTGGTGAGTGGACAATGTGGTTAAAAGGTTAAAAAAACTATTTTATATCTTTTCAATTTGTTTTATTTATTTCTTCCCTTAGACAGCAGATATTCAGAGCAGGTTTGCAGTTCAGTGTTAGGGTTGGTAAAGTATCAGTATTTGCAGGAGTTGAACGTGTGAATCTCAGTTTATTGGTCGCAAATTAGCCTTGGCTAGAAATCCTATATGCAATACATCGGTAACATGTTTTTTGTAACTTGTTGCAATGTTTTCTTGCATTGTCCCTGAGAAATACACTAATAAATACATTAAATAAATAAATATAATAATATCTGAACATGAGCAAAAACATGAAGAAACCTCAGAACCCTAATGTAGTAAATCTAATATAAAAAGTCTAATAAAACTTTATAAAACTTAACATGGAATTTAACCCAAGGAGAAGAAGAGTTGACTTTATGACCTTTCTGACTTGGACTGTTCTGATGCAGGAGCGGGGCAAGGCAAAGACATCACTGCTATCCTGTCAGAGGACAGCAAGGAGAGCCAGCGGCCAATCAGAAGCCAGGCTCACTCTGCCAGGAACAGGAAGAAGCGGAGGCTGAACGACCTGGAGAGTGACAGCACGGCAGCAGAGAGTGAAGACGAGTTCATGCTCAGCAACAGGTAACAAACAAACACACACACACACACACACACACACACTTCCCTTTGAAGCCAAAGTCTTTTCCAAGTTTTCTTTCCTCCCTTCCTTTTTCCTTCTGTATTTCTCTTCCCCTATCCTTGTCCTCTCTTTAAAAAAAGCATTTGCTTCCACCTGGCTTATTTGTTTCTTCCTCTTCCCCCACAAAGCTCAGAGGATGAGGATTTCGGTGCGTCAGGGGCAGATGATGATGAGGAGGAAGATGAAGATGCGGGCAGCGACGTGGGCAGCTTGGACAGTGGGACCCGCCCCAGACGGGCGGTGAGAGGGGTACCTAAACACCGACCCAGCAGGACCCAACGCAGGGGCAGGAAGCGGCTGAGACGGCGGCGGAGACGCTCCTCCGAGGAAGAGGAGGAAGACAGTGATGAAGAAATGAGTGAGTGCACGGCGAGGGAAACTGCCATTACCATTTTGCATTACAGCTGCAGAGTTGATGGATTGTGTGTAATCCAATCAATGTGAGAAAATATTTTTAAAAAGCCCATCAAATGTCCAAGGTGACGTCTTCAAAGGTCTTGTTTTGTCCGACCAACAGTTCAGTCTACAGGGATATAAAACAGGGAAAAGAGGATATTTTGCTGTATTTCTTGATAAATCAATTAATTGATCTGAACTTTTTCACTGTCTCTCTCCGTGTCCTCTTTAGACTCGGATCAGTTCAGCGACATGACTGACAGCGACGCTGACAAAAAAAGGCGGGGTCTGAGGCGGGGCCAGCGCCAGCAGGTCAACTACTGCGAGACGTCTGAGTCATCAGACAACTCCCGGACCTCCACCAGCAGGGTCAAGGCCAAACCCCGCGGCCGACCACGCAAGGAGCATCTCTCGAGCGACTACAGCGATGGTCAGTCGCCGCTGACATCTCATACACCGACTCTTGATTTTTTTTTTTTTTTGTATCAGTAAATTTGTCAATTTTATTTGAAAAACAAAAAATCACAATCTATACAGCAAACGACACCCTCTGTCCTCTATCCTAAAAACTAAAACATCTCATACACCGAATCTTGTATACTACATGAGCAAACCATGCGATTTATTTTGAAAGGTACTTCCTGTACCTTTTTTGTGTTGAATATTCAAGTTTTGAGAATTTTAATGTTTCAGGAATGCAACTGAAAATAACTTTTTACTAACTAACTAAGTAACTTACTGAGCATACTGTAAATACTAGCTGCAACAACACTTCACACACATAGAGACTGGGTTTCCATTCAAGTGTTAGCATGAAGCATGAAATCATAAATCTGTAATGGCTACTGATGTAGTTGATTCAATTTGTTCTTTCTTATGCACATTTTCTTTTTCTTTTAGTGTCGCCTTCCTCCAGAGACTCTGATGAAGAGGACGATTATGAAGACGAAGAGGAAGATGACCAGAGAAGGCGAGTGAACAGGAGGAGAAGAGAGGAGGAAGACCTCCGGAGAAACAGGACGAGAGAAAAGCGGAGGAGATACAAGGAGGATGAGGAGGATGACGGAGCAAGAGGGAGGCGGCTGAAAAGGAAACTGTTAGAGAAGGAGAAGGACAAAGACAAGCGGAGGAGATTAAAGAGGACAGACAGAGAAGAGGAGGATCTGGAGAAGATGGGCAGGGGGAAGAGGAGAGAGATACTCTCACAGCAGCGGCGCAAACGGCTCGCTCAGATGCTGAAGAAACGGCGGCCTTCGACGGATGATGAGGACGAGGAAGAGTCCGAGGAATCTGAGTCGTCATCAGAAGAGGATCGTCCAGTCCGCAAAAGACTCAACCGCATCGACTCTGATGATGACGAAGAGGAAGACGAGGAGGAAGAGGAGGGAAGGCAGAAGATGACTACCAAAAAGTCTTCAGCGGTAGAGAGGAGGGCCGACAGCGACGCTCAGGAAAAGGGGAGGGGCCGTAGCCTGTCTCCGTCAAACGGACATCGGACCTCCAGAGGCCCAGCGAAGCCTGGGGCTGGAAGTCCCGCCGTGCCCAGGGACACTGCAGGATCAGGCAGGCAGGGCAGGGACAATGGCCCCTTACATCCAGAGGAGGAGGAAGATGAGGGCCAGACAGACTCATTAAACTCTGTCCAGAACAGTCCGCAGTCATGATGGCTGTGTATGTGTGAGTAACGCTCGCTCCTTTGTTTCAGTTCTTTCTTTTACTGTCAGGCCTTTTGACCCACAAACCACCTTTGAAACTGGATATCTCGTTCTCTTTCCCTTCTTACTCTCCTGTCTTGCTCTTCCTCCTCGCTGTTGTATTGTGGTAGAGTGCTATCCACCATCGCGTACTGTACGTCACGACAAAAAACTCACGAGTACCCATTCACTCTCAGCCAGCCAGCCGGACCAAAAGCACCCTCGCACCAGGACTGGCAGCACTTCATGTTTCTGTGGACGCACTCACACACAGCCGGGGGTCATCGCGACCATTTCCCTGAACTCTCTGAGTTACGGACGTCTTTCTCCATGTGGCAGGATGACAGTAGATTCATCCCATTTGGGCCTGATTGAATCGGACACAGGAGTCTGTAGTGTACCTCATCCTAAAGCACTTCATCATTCTCATAGCACTTAATGACCCGCCACCAAGTAGAGTGTCAGTGTCAAACCGAACACTTTGGATCATGTGACCTGATGGTTAGAGAGACCAGACTTGATCCCCACAACAAAAGAGTTTCTCACTTACCTCTAGTGGTATCTACCCACGCAGAGAGTTTTGGTGTTATTGGTCCAGGTTTTGAGATTTTTGGTGTTGTGATTGTTGTGGTGCTGCACTGAAAATTGACCCAGTAGCCTAGGGGTTAAGGCGTATACCACATAAACACAACATCTGCGGTTCGACTCCCGGTGGGAAGTCAAACCGCTCTCTCCCCCCATTTTTCCTGTGTGTGTGTGTCTCTCTCTCTCTCTCTCTCTCTCTCTCTCTCTCTCTCTGTCTCTCTCTACACTGACAGTCTGTTGAGTTTTTAAATGGCCTTTTGCACCACAGACTAAATAAGGATTCAGCTCCATTGTGTGCAGAAATCTCAGACAGGTACCTCAAAACCTGCAAAACCAAAACTATGTGCATGGTTGGAGATAAGTAGAGATAAGTAAGTAAATGTTTTTTTTGTAAATTTGGGTGAACCAAGCCTTTAAACAAGATGCTTCCTGTAAGATACGATCATGACCCAAATAACCAAATGATGCAAAGTTACATGCAAACTACAGTAATAATCAGACTTTAGTCTAATTAAAGCGACACGCTGACTAATGAAATGAGTTGGGTCCCAGTTCAGGGGCACCTGAAGGACGTGGTCTGACTGAACCTGCTCCTCTGCCCCACATGAAACGGTTCAGCCTCAGAGAGAGCGATGGTGCGTTCAGGTGCTCCTTGTCAACTGGTCAAGTCAAGAAATGTGCCCTCACACAGCTGACAGTGGTTGATACCAGTGGTAAACTCCAACAAACAATTTAGTTTCTTTAAAGAAAAAGTGCCAAATATTCTCTGCTTACAGCTTCTCAGCGGTGAAGCTGATTTTCTTTGTCAAATGTGAATAAACTGAATATTTATTACACCTTAGGATTTAGGAAATTCTAACAGGCATTTTTCACTATTTTCCGGCATTTTATAGACTAAACAATCAATCATTTATTGGAGAAAATAATCAGCGGATTAACAGATAATGAAAATAATCATTAGTTGCAGTCCTAGTAAATATTATATACACTTGTATGAATGTATTCATATACCTTCCAACACCTTATGAACATTTTTTTCAGGCTGCCAACAAGCACAAACGGTGGAGTTTGTATCTGGCATCCATTATTAAAACCCTGCAGGGACTTCACTTTATTCACATGAGGACCAGCTGAACGCAGATATGTGGTAAATATATGCAAGTTATACAGGATCGCCTTAAAATACTGACCAGCATGCAATGCATGGTGGGATACTGTTGGCTGCAAAGGATTCAGCACTTGTGTCTTTCTTAATTTAGGCAGTTAAATAGTCAATTTTAGGAATATTTGGTATATATCTGGAGGAAGATCATTGTAGTTCAAACTTTCTCAAGATGTAAAGAACATTCAAATGCATCAGCAGCAACATCTTCAGCTGATGGAGGCACACACTGGACCGTTTTGGATCCACGTAACATTCGGGACGTTCTTCCCGACAGCCAAAGTGTTCGGTTTCAGGCTGCTCACTCGTTTGTTCATATGTTCACAGACCCTTGGGTTGGTGGGACCACGTTTGCTGTACATACTTTGCCTGTACGCTGTTTCTTGTAAGATAATAGATGTTCTGTTCTCTTAGTCCTCTTGTAAAATATAGTGTTATATTTTCTATATGAAGGAGAGGAGGAGAGATGCTGCTGTGAGTGATGTGTGGATCGATAAGGTTTCAACTGCGAGTTCATCAACGGGTTTGCTTGTTTTGTTTGAGATTCTGCGGCCGTTGATTTGTGTGAAATAAGACCAGCGTGGAGCCCGTTCACCAGTAAAATGTCCCCGAGCCGAATGCTGCTCTCTTTCAGCCCCGTGTCAGACATCTTTAAAGGTTTTTCGTACCCCTGAAGGTGACCCGGGAGTTTTTAAGGAGCAAAGCTTTCTTTTTTGATCGAGGCTCAGGTGAGGAAAATGATCACCAATCAAACAGCTTTGCTTTCTCAGCTTCTGATTAACCATCACTGTGGGGATTCACACTTAACGTCTAAAACGGGTTTATCTGGTAAAATAGCTGGCAGGCAAATTTTGGGGTTGACTGTGTGGACGAAAGCTGGTCTCTTTGTCAGGCAGAATGGAAGAATTCCTTTAACTTCATACAGTCAGATCACTGTTTAGGCTTTAAATGAGTTTTATCCTGCTGTTCACTTAAACCGGGCTGTTAATGGGAGGATACCACGTTACTCCCCTTATCTCTGAATTTCTAATGATTCCCTCTTTTTAAATGCAGAAAGTTAGACTCCGAGGTTACTGATGAGCGTGCAGATCTTTCTCTCTGTCCTCTTAAGAAGCTGAAATGAATGGCGTCCAAGCTCTGAGCCTGTATTTGTCAAACTTCTATTTATCGAGCAACTTACTCCTACGTACAGCAAAGTGTAAGAATAACTTTTAAGAGCAGCTTTCTAGTGAGAAAGACGTTCAGAGACAAAGATTTACCCTCCGGCTGCCATGTTCATTCTTTAAACAATATCACACATGATATCTTTTTCTGCAAAAGATAGAATAGTGTGAAATCCTTAATATCTCCACTAGTGATTAACATGTGCAATTAACAATCTAATATATTTATAATGTATAAATATATAGATAGGGATGAAATAATTGGAAATGATTGAAATGGAAAGAAAAACTGATGCTACATCAGATAAAACGTGTATTAAGGAGAATTAATTACCACGTTGACAAGTTCAGACAATAAAAGCATTGAAAGTGACTGCAAACCAAATCAATATGAGATTTATTAAATAAAAAGTGGTGTAATATCCTGTCAAATGTTCAAATCAAATGCAAATAATAGGCTATAACTACCCTTTTCTGAATTCTACATAATGTATTATTCATCATGACCAGTTATCTTTTGTACAATCACTAAAAACAGAAGACGTGTGATGAAGAGCTTTTAACTTCAAGGCTGTGAGTAGGAGTACAAGGGCAAGATTTAGGCTTTTATCCCAAATCTCCCTTCAGCAGTTTGATAAATGCGGGTCCAGATCCGCCTGCAGCTCTGGTTGTGGTCTGATGAGACGGGAGATCCTGCAGAGATTCACCTCCGACGTGTAGAGAGACTCTGGGAGTCTCGCACAGAATGAGAGCATATTTGAATGAACCCTGGTTCCAAACACAGAACAGAAGCACTCAGCGGAGGTCACCAAAAACATTTCAAGTTGGATTTATATTTCAGTTGTCCTTCATCCAAGTTACAAACACAGTTTACTCTCTAATCTGATCAACTTTGAAGCTTTCCAGATGCAAGAAATACATTTGTTTTAAGAAACACAAAGCAGTTTTCATTCTAGCAATGTTTTCTTTTTTGTCTTAAGATGTCACAAAAGACCAGTAATTCATTTGAAAAACATCCACTTTTATACAGTAAAAACTTCCCTTTGTAAGAAGTCAGATGTGTTTGATAAGAAGGAAGTTTATTTTTTCTGCTTTCATTCCATTTTAAAATTGACATTTTATTGGCACTTTATTGCTGCTGCCTGTGTGTACCGATCTTATCATAATGAGTGCTGATGTGCAATCTGTAAAAGGTCAACAAGTCATAGAGAAGTTTCTGTAGCCGCGTGAGTTTACCAATAATCTTATTTATTATGGTCTGAAACTTTGTTCATGACAAATGTTTGACAGAATCCTTGATGAACATACTGTAACCATTAAAAAACAGAAATCAAGTCCATGCCAGTCAAACCTCAGATTATATTAGTGGTTTACATTTCGCTTCGGAGACATTGAGGCCAGTCGATTTATTTCATACGTCAGCTTTAGAAAAATCACCACTTTTATTTGGTTTTGGGTCGAAAACGCAGGATTTGTGCAGAAGAACTTCTCAGTTTGCCAAAAGCATCAAATAAGATTTACTTGTTGAATTGATAATTGGGATTACTGGCTTTGGTACAAGCTTGGTGCATACCGGCTCTCTCACAGTCAGAGAAATGTGGGTTTGTGGTGCAACGATTCCAGATGGCCGGCTAAATTAAATAAATGTTCTTTCAGGTACTTTCCTGCAATTGTTCCGGTGTGAAAAAACGCCAGTTAGATAAGAATAAGATCAAATGCTCTTCGGACAGGGTCTCATTATCTGGAAAATCCCCTTAATGCAGAACTGCAGGTGCAGCATCTTGATCACCACAGCAATGTTTTATATCATTTATGAGCTCAACTCTCAGTACTTCTCAAGATTAAAATTGTACCCCCCCTCGGAAGATTTTCTCTTGAGTCAAAACCAATACTTCAGTTTGCTTCTCCAGATTAGTTTTCTCTCATTATGGTGGAAAAATCCTCCAACAGCATTTGGACATCAGGGATAGTAAAGCCCTCTACTAAGTCTTTAAGGCAAGATGAACCACCCCACCTGTTTAGCAGTAAGGGGAGATTAATGTGTGTTTATGGCACCAGCCCAAAATCATTCCACTGAACCGGACCTGCATCTGTGTTTGCCCCTGTGGCAGAATCTGTTGGTTTTAAAATGTTCAGTCCAACTAATCTGGATTCAAACAGGCACCACTGGATGTGCGTGCGGCTCCTTCCATTTCTCTGTTGTACTGTTACTGTAGTATCGCTGTAACATAAATGTTTTCTAAGTTATTAAAACCAACATCCCAGGCATCTCCTCAAAAACGTGTCTGTGCCTTATTTTTTATTCCTGAAATGATTTGTTGATAGAAACTTGATTCCAGTCCTGAAAGTGATGGAGAGCAGAGAAGTGGATTATCCTGCAGGAGAGGTGTGAGAAGTTACAATTGAAATCCTATGTAATCATTGTGAATCCCAGCTGATCACAACAAAATTCTCATGATATCACTGAAATAAATGATTTTGCAGTTAACCAACCAAAGAGCATATAACATTTCAACTGATCTGAAAGCATGGAAATAGCCAAAACTGGGAACAAGTTCAGGTTTTATGTTATAGCTATAAAATGGTCAACTCTGTTTTAAACAGTATATTTGAACCATGGTTTCTAGGGGAAAACGTTTAAACTTTTAAAGTGTCCCCAATATTTAAATGTTTGTCAGTTTTAATTTTTCTTTTTTGTATTTTAAAGTTTGAAAAAGAAAGAAGATAAAAGAAAAGGCTGTGAATGGTCCCTGGTGCTTCGAGGAATGTTTTTTACTTTTCTGTGTATTTTTAAAGTTTTATTTTGAATGGCTTCACCGGAAGAGTGAGTATGAGATTGTGTGTGCCTTTGTAATTTGGTACTTGACTGTCGTTAGCCTTGCTAACATAGGCTAACAAAAACAAACAAAAAAACAAGCTAACGGTTACTTTTAAGCTAAATCTCAGACGACGGTGACCAACGAGAGCTTCTCCTCTCGCAAATTTGTTATAGTTTACTGTAAGAAAAAACGTTAGCCCAGAGAGCCCCTGAGTGCCCCGCGATCAAAGGAAAAAATAGCCGATAACTAGCTAGCAAAACCCTTTGCCAGGTTTGAATTATAGTGATATCATATTCAGAGCATGAATGTCATGCCCTCTAGTGGCCACTATGGGTAAGTACAACTGTATTTCTGTACCGTCAAGTTGGACACAATACATATAAGCAGTACTTCCGTTCAAACATTCAAAATAAAATTTTATAAATGACAGGGTGTAGTTACACAGTGTGACCACCGGAGGGCAGTGTACATTCTCAATAGTGAGAAGCTGGTCACTAAAGCCAATATAACATAAAATAAAGGCAAATTAAATTCTAATATATAAAGGAAAAAAATCAAACATGGGTATTCTTTAAAAAAACAAAACTACGCTTGATAAATAAATAAATAACGTTCCTATTAAAATCATAACATACATTCAACATTCAACAAATTCATGTTTGAGGTCTTTACATTCAAAATATAATATGACATCTTTAACAGAAAGTTTTAAATTGGGCTTATAATCAAAATTATGAGGTAAAATTACAATTTTAAATGTATTTCTAGAGCCTTATTGGGTATACAGAATTTATATGGCAATGACGGGGTGTGAAATGGAAACTCATTTTGATTAATAAAGTTTTGTGTTGTTTTTTTAATGCGAAAAAACGAATTTAAACCAAAATGACTTTACCAGGCATTAATGTAGACAGGATAGCAAACTAAACCTTCCTGTAAACACTTTCAAAATAGACGGGGGTGTAGTTACGCAATTTGACCACTGGGGGACACTAAACACTCGTCATAATAACGCTGTCTGAGTCAAGTTAGACACAATAGAATACAAACTCTTTCGGTAAGAACATTCAAAATAAAATGCTCAAATTAGGCAGAAACGTTGATACGCATTGTGGCTACGGGAATAGGGATGTGACGTACGAAAAGACGTAAAGAGGAATCGTTCGTGTCTATGGTTCGTGGTGGTCACGTCATTTCTTTTTGGCGTGGTGTTGGAGCATCAACACGTCTTGCCGCGATATTTCAGCTTTGAAAAGATACCAAGGAGTAATCTTAGCGTTCAGCGTTAACGTCACTAGCTTCAACAACAGTTTGCTAACTTGTGTATTTTAACTCTCTGAACGGCTCGGCCTGGTTTTATTAATCCTGGAGAAGAAGCATAATAGTTTATAGCGGTTTATCCGCCTCCAGTTGTCGAGCATTTATTTCCTGAGAAGTTATCCCGGGTTAAATTAGCAAGATTTTGTGGCACGAAATAGGTCACACAGCTTCTTATTGACACCAGAGCCTGGTTTCTGTCCTCTCCCGCCGCCTCATCCAGCGGGTCCGCAGACGTTAACGGTTGCACGGACGATGGTTTTACTGAAAAACCTCCGTCCTCCCACCGAGGGAGTGCGGCATGAGCAAGCCGAGACCACGGCGGTGATGGACGGCCAGAAGCTCGGTTGCGGCACGCTGTACGTCGCAGAAACGTAAGTGATTCACGTGGCGCTTGTTTTTGTCTTTAAACCACCGGGTTCAGGTTTAGGGTTTAGGCTAGTGTTTTACCTTGTGTGTTATCAGTGTTTAATGCAGAGATTATGTTAAATAATACCAATATAAAGTGTAACAACAGATTCATGCTCCACAACACCGCCACTCCTTGTGCTAAGCACTTCCGGAGTAGTCCCTTTCAAAATAATAATTCCAAATTGAATTGGTGTTTGTAGCGTAGAGGTAGCCAATCAGATGGAGCTGAAACGATTAATCAATTATTCTATTAAATAGTCGATTAAGTTTTTGGGGTTGTTTATCAAACATATTTGTTGGTTTCAGCTTCTGAAATGTGAGGATTTGATGCTTTTTCTTTGTCATATAAGATAAACTGAATGAAGATTTCACTTTGGGCTCTGCAAAATTATAGTGGGCATTATTCACTATTTTGTTCTGACGTTTTATAGCTAAAAGTTGTTGTTGAGTTGTTGTAGTTGATTAATCAAGAAAATAATGCCCAGATCAATCATTAATAAAAACAGTCGTCAGGGCCTGTCAGCTTAACACGGAACTGAAAGTGCTTTCAGGTACTGGCTCTTATTTAAACACTTTCCGCTCCAAAACAATCACTGAACTCGGGATAAAGGTCTAAGGTTTCCACAGTCAGGGAAACTGGTTTTGCATGCCATGAAAAGTTAAATGTGACATATTAAACTTTTGTGGGGGTCTTGGTGGACCAGCAGCAGCTCCCATGTTTGCTGCCACCGTTAAACTGCAATAATTACTAATATTAAATGTGTCTTACATTATGTGTGTGCACCCTTTATGTGAGGGCCCCTCCCTCTGTCACGGGCTCTGCAGCATAACCAAACCAAAGCTTTGTGTGTGTTTTCTTTTCCTCAGGCGCTTGCTGTGGTTCGATGGCTCGGGGATGGGTTTCTCTCTGGAGTACCCCACCATCGGCCTGCACGCCATCTCCAGAGACGTCAGTGCTTACCCGCAGGAGCACCTGTACGTCATGGTCAACGGCAAACTCGGGGGTGAGCGTGACGCAAGGTTTAACATTTGTATTAAAGGGTGAATTGATCCGTTTTTACTGTAGATCCAGGAAGTTGTAAAAGTCACATTTGCCTTCTCTCTGATTTCTTGATGTTTGTCGGCAAACAAGGGAAAGTTTGTTTAGTGCCAAAAATCTGCCACCTACTACTAACAGTTCCTTCATCTAAATACATGTTCATTTTATTCTTTGGTGTCAAGATCATCTGTATGAACCCTTATGCAGAAAGATATTTAGTTTCTGTATATATTTATATATATTTCACTACATATGCATGTTCTGAGTGAGATGAATGTGTTTACATGAGTAGTTTTCCTTTTGTTTTACTGAAAGGTATCCTGTGGAGTGTTTGACCACAGTAGTGCTATATTTTTTATGAGCAGGTCACTGCTTTGTTTGTATCTCGTACACACTCTCATGGATGCACATGTTTACAAGCGATACACGTTTCCTGCCAACGATGTCTGTTTGGTGGCTCATTCAAAACTGTATATGTGTATGAGAAGCACTGGACTGTTACATGAACCGTAGTGAGGCATAATGATTCTCGTAAAACCAGGAGGGGAGTTGAAACCTGGCGTCTTTCTGCCTGCATGAGTTTCTAACTGCGTGTGTTTTCACCTTTCGTCCTCCCAGATGAGAATGAGGCGGAAATGGCAGAGAAAGCAGCTGATGATGAGGATGACGGCAGTAACAGTGGTGATGATGATGATGATGAAGAAGGGGTGATCACAGAGATTCGATTTGTGCCCGGCGACAAGGCGGCATGTGAGTGACCACGCTGAGGATGAGGGTCAGACTGATGCTGGTCCTTTTTTACTGCCTGAGCCAGAGTCGCATTTTCATACATTTTGGCATCATTCTGATCAGTTTTGATAATATTTAATTATAGGTATTATAGGCAGGTAGACAGATTTTAAACCCATTAACCATATTATCAAAACCACAGATTCTAAGGTAAAAACAAAAATACATTTTAAAGTTAGTGTTTGTCTATAATATTTTGGATTACTACGTCCTGGTTTAACTACAAGAACAAGATAGCAGACTGTAGAACTGAATTTTCCTTTTGTTAAATATGATTTTTCTTATAATTGACAAGGATTATCCTGCTGTAAAAACTACAAAACCTGAAAGACATGTTGTAGTTTCCTTTGATGCTTGATATTTTACCTTTAAGTGTAAAGATATTCAACACCTCAGAGGAAAATAACTTGCGACCGGATCGACCCTTTAACAATAACGATACGGTTAGTTAAGATTAGTGACGTTCTATATTTTTTTTTGGCAACAATTCCCATGAAAAGACCGAAACCAACACTGAATATCTACTAACAAGTATTGTGTGTGTATCACAGCCTGATGTATCTTCTTCCTCTGAGTCCATTGTCCACATCAGTGAGCCTCACTGTTGTTCCTCCATCACCATGAACACACACACTGTAGTTTATTATGACTCAGTCCCACACACACCGTCCTGCTGCACCAAATACTCACTAGAGCACCAAATGTGGATTCATCCGCCGCTGAAAATAGTCCCCAACAAATGCACTGTTTCCTCTTGTTTGTTTGATTAAAAACTACAGTGAGCAGCTGTTTTAGGAAACTACTGAACCTTTTTTTTTTTTTAATAAAAAATGAAACTATATATTTGTTAGGGTTTTTTTTTTTAAACATTTACATCTTCAGTAGGAACCAATGGGCTTGGAGCTGAGAGCCACAGACAGGAAGTCAGAACATATTGAGAGATGCACTAACCTGTTGATGGTTTTGGTCTTTTTATGGGATTTGATGACCGTTAGAAAAATATAGGATATTGCCAGCCTTAAATTAATTTATTCATTCAAAGTCACACCGGTGTGGGGGATTCAGCAGCGTCGTAGTAAAAATAAAGTTAGGTTAAATATATAACTTTTGAGGAAATGATTTGGAAGCAAATATGTAACACAGGAAATTTGACACAGTGTGTTTACTTTGGTAATTACAGTGTAACATCTCATCTGTGTGTGTGTGTGTGTGTGTGTGTGTGTGTGTGTCTTACATGCAGTGGAGTCCATGTTCTCAGCCATGTGTGAATGCCAGGCGCTGCACCCCGACCCAGAGGACGACGACTCTGACAACGACTTCGAAGGAGAAGAGTACGACGTGGAGGAGGCCGGTGAGGAAAAACACACACACACACACACACACACACACACACACACACACACACACACACACACACACACACAGATGAGATGTTACACTGTAATTGGACTGACTCTCATTTATTTTCTCTCCCTGGTTGTCTGGACTCTGGTTCAGAGGCAGGTAAGATCTCCAACATTAAAGTGTGTTTTTAACCATTGATTAAATGTTAATATCATCCTTAGAAATGCTAAAGCACCAATCACATTGCTGCTGTCCTCCACCACCCAGAGCACGGTCATGCAGACATCCCCACCTTCTACACCTGTGATGAGGGTCTGTCGGCGCTCACGCAGGAGGGCCAGGCCACGCTGGAGAGGCTGGAGGGGATGTTGGCCCAGTCAGTCGCTCAGCAGTACCACATGGCCGGGGTCCGAACCGAAGAAGCCAACGCCGGATTTGAAGGTTTGAGTCAATCACACGCAGCAGCCTCTTTTATCATTTATTTATAACTTATTCCCACTCGACAGACTCTCCGTCCGTGTGTCTTCTGAAATATTAACCCCGACCTCTTCACTTCATTGTGTTCATTAAAAAGAGATGTGGATTTGGGTATCAAATGCCTGGAATTAGGTGACATTTTTTAAAATATCAAAGAGCGCATGTAGAACAGAAAGAGTTTCAAAATTAGGGATATTGCTTCTAACATAATTTAAAATCTGTAAATATTGAAAAATATGTTGCAGTAGATTATATTGCTGCAATGATGCAAATTTTCCATCTGTATATAAATCTTGAATTGTTAAGTCCTCTATCCTTCCAGACAAAATGTGCGAAAATCTCCAAATTTGAAGGCAAAAATGAATGATTCTTACAAATCAGGGTAAAACCTGAAACAGCTGATAATCTGAGGACATTTCTAACTTGGTTTAGGACTCTGAGGAATTTCTCACAGTGAAACTAGAACTCCTCATTGTGTTTACTTAGTTGTGAAAAAAGCGATGTAGAGAGGGAGTATTCAAACATTCATTTCCACATTTAGCCACAAGGGGGCATCATCCTTCCTCTTAACCCAGAAAAATAAGGTTCCAGCAATGGCCGCTGTGATAATGTTTAAACAAAGGAGTGTTTAAGTAGAGCTGAAAGATATGCAAAAAACAAATCATATTGCAATGTGAGTTACGATTTTAGTGGAAATGGAAATTTTTGCGTTTCATTTTCACTGAAAAATAAAAAATAAAAATGATGACGATGTGATTTTTGCTGTGGTCGGTACCGAACGGACACGTTCCCTTATACGTCTGGAGAATATGATTTGTAGGCCGGGGCGTCTCTGCAGCACCACGATGCTTCATTTATAAAAAGTATGTTGTGACACATTTGACCTTTTATCAAAAAATTGCAGCTCCTGCAATTTGGATTCTGCACATAATTATACATATTGTGATTTCGATAATATTTTGATTACTTGTTCAATATTCTGCTTTGTGTTTTTGCAAATTAACCTTTTGATATTCTTGGAGTTTTAATTCCCCATATAACTGATAAAAGTATAGAATGTAAAGTTATAAAAAAATGGGAAACCATCTTGATTTAATTAATTTGCCCAATCATAGAGAGCAATTTCCAACGTTAAATACTTTAAATTTGGTGACAAACTGAGTTAAATTTAGCTAAAATGTAAGATTTTGATCCTTTGGAGACTAAAACTAGAGGTTCATCTGGTTAATGTTGAACTGGGACTTTACTTTTCACTTATTCATATAAATCATTTAAAAAAGTGATGACTATGGGGGGCTTTGTTGTGCAAATCTGCAGTGAAAATGAAAAACACAACAGCTGATTTGACAAGAATTTGTTTATGGGATGCTGTTAAAACTTGGGTATGGTTGGTAATTGATCTGAGTGTGTGTTTGTTGTTGTTGACAGATGGTATGGAGGTGGACGGAGCAGCGATGGAGGCCGGTCAGTTTGAGGATGCAGACGTGGAGCACTGGTAACACCAACAGTGAAACTTAACATGAAATAAAAGATTTGACTAGTGGTAAAAAAAAGAAAGCTCCAAAACATCTTAGTAAATATATTTGGATGATCAGATTGTGTGCAGTCATGTGTTATCTTACTCTCTCTGTAGATGGAAGTCATCTCAGCGGCCAATCAAAGCACCAGTGTTGCATCATGGGATTGGAGAAGAGGACGACAGCACTTCTTTAAGGCTCTTACTCGTACTCACTTCCTGCTCTCTCTGTCAAACAAACCTTTTCCTTTGTACTTAAAGTCATCTCAGTAGTCTTTTGGAGCTTCTTACATTTTCTTGTGTGTGTTGTTGGTTTTCTGCTCATCCTCCTGTCGCCTCCACCTCTACTAATGTGTCCAAGCCATATGAACAAAGTGTGCTGTTCTGCACTTCTGTGATACAACCAAGTGAGCTTCTGCAGAGTATTGAGATGCAGCCCCAGGCGCTTTTCCTGACTGTAAAAACAAAACACTGAGTTTCTGTTTCTGTTTTGTACCTGACGACCAATTTAATATCTGATTTTCCTGCAGAGGAGTGTTCATGTCTTTGTATGAAATTGTCAATAAATGCATAGTTTTTGTATGAGGGTTTTAGGATTTATTGTACTTCAACTGTGGTTTCAAAGCTCCACTAAACATTTTTTATTTTAATACAATAGGAGGAGGTCGCTCATAATAGCAAACCTACTGAGAATTATCACCATGTCTTTGTAGGTGTCTGTAGGATTCATCCTCTGGTGAACATGAACGTCTGCATAAAATTTGTATCTGAAACTGAAAAACTGAACCAGAATTATTAGATATAGTTTACAGAGAAGGCAGAGGTGCCTGTGTGTCCAACTAAGAGCTGGCACTTTATCACTGGAAACAGGTTTGTTCTGCTTGTCTGGATGTGATGTGTGACATAATAGGACATTTCTGTTTTGTAAACTGATTCTTCTGAAATGTTTCCGTTTAGACTTTATGAAACTGAACTTTATGGTTTGCCGCATGTTGTTGTTGCTGTCTAGTGTCTCGTAAGCCCACACAGGCTGGGCAGTAGGGCTGCAACTCTCGATTATCTTTTTTATTGATTAACCTGTCATTTACTTTTATAATTAACCAATTCAATTGTTTAGTCTATGAAGTATGAAAACAGTGAAAAATGGCCATCACAATTTCCCAGAGGCCAAGTCGACATCTTCAAATAATGTTTTTCCCCGACCAACAGTCCGAAACCCAAAGATATTCAAAAATATTACATTTCCAATTATATAAAAAAGCAGCAAACCAGCACACAACAAGAAACAGTGAAATCAGAAATCAACAGTGTTATCAAAATTGTTGACAATTATTTTTCTGCCGACCGACTCGATCAAGTAATCGATTCAGGCACCATTTAGACACTAAAATAAACCAACCAACCAATCTTATTTAAAAATCCAACAACACAGTGATTTAGTTTAATACAGTTTAATCTTCCTTTCCAGTTTTTACAGAGAATTCAAAAGACACCAGTTAAATTGCAAAAACTAACAGACCTGTGTACTGTACATTCCTACACTGTGCTTGGCTCTGAAATGTCACATTAAGTATAAACTAATAATTAATACAAAAAGCACTTTGTAACTTGATAAGAAAAGTGCTACACAAATAAAGTTTGTTGGCAATAGCATATTATCATACTCAGAACATCAAATTCTCAACTTGTTTCAGTTGATTAATTAGTGAATTAGTAAATTGTGCTTTTACACAAAAACACCACTTGGCTCAATATGTATTATTGCAACTGCAATCTTGTTTCATCACCAGAAAGCAGGCAAGTAAATGTTGGTGTGTTTTTACCAGCTGTGTGGATCCAGTCTGGTCTTGAAAATCAATTATTATTCCATATCATGCTGTAATCTGCCCAAAAATCATGCAGGTATACAAAGGCAGACTTTCTTTTGTTAGCTATAATCGTTGATATTCCAGTAACAGATGTTTGACATTTTCAGTGTTTGAACAGTTGTAGAGGTGTTCCAAGAAAAAAAGTGTCTAAAGGTTTTAAATTAGATGAGTGTAAACTGAAAGAAACTCAAGCATCGAAATGATTTTTAGTGTTCGACCAAGAAAAAAGAAAACAAAACACTGAAATAAGTGTCTTTACTTTTCTGTTTAGCTTCTAAGATGTGCTCTTGAGGTGAAATCATCCGAAAACACCTACAGTCTGAATAATCACGGTCCAATGTGAAAAAAAAAACTTTCAGGTTGAAGTCTGTAATAAAAAGTGCATATCAGTGTTCTTCTTTTTCTACCTTCTGATGAGTGAAATCAGCAGCAGGTTAACGGTCTGTCAGAAACAACGTCTCCACATGTGCTCTGGGTCTGAACTGCTGCTGCCTGGTGAGGCTCATGTCCTCTTCTTGGTCTCCAGGGGGAGATGGTGGAGAGACGGGGATTTCCTCGACAGCAGAGGGACGAGTTTATCGAACAGCAGCACTGAGCTCATCATACCTGGAACAGCAAGGTATGAATAACTGTTTTAATATTCAGAGAAGATTTGATTTGCTTTAAGAAACCAACTCTCAATTTGATAGAACCTGGAAACAAACTCATAAAGGACATTACAGCTTGAAAATATGAGACAATCTACATTTTACATCTTTGTAAAATTTCACAGCATCATGCAAATGTGAACAAATGCGAATAGCTGCATGGAAATGTGACAGAGTGGTATTATACAGACCCTTATCAGTATGTTCTTTGGTTAGTACAACTGACTCATTATCTGTATATGAACCAAACTGCTCAATAAAATGTTTAAAAAGTGCATTAAATATGCCTCAAAATTGTACTTAGGTGCAGCAACTTTCCACAACATGAATCCAGACTTATACCTCTGTATACGTTTTAATGATAAAACAAATAGTCATTTCTGAAATGTAGGCAGATATTTAAATCGCTTGTTCCAGCTGCCATCAGAGAGAGAGAGTTTGTCTTTGTGCATGAAACAAGTGAGTCTTAGATTTGTGTCAACACTTTGAACACGTCAGCTGCCAGAAACAGACAGTGACACTAAAACACAAAACTGCTCGTCCCCAAACTGTCTTCATATCTTACTATTAAAATTCAATACTCTTAAAGACATTTTTAATACTTCTTAGAATGCAATTTAACACCCGTTTCATGGTCATATCAATGAAAACCAGTAGGGATCATAAGGCCAAGAAGCCCATGAATTTATCAACATTTGCATTTGAATTTTGGAAGAATTGAATTAGGGATTTTCCAGACACTTTGTTAAAATCACATTTTATAACTAATGTTACTCCCTACAGCAGGCTAGAAAAAAAATGTAAGACCTTTGTAAATTAAATTCAAGACTTTTTCATCCCTTTGAATGTGTTTCTTTATTTGAGGAAACTAAAATAAATACGTTTTAAGACTTTTTAACATCTGCAGGGTTGTCAGTGGGTCTTACCCAGCAGCGGGCCCAGCCAGTAGACCAGGCAGTACTCCAGGAAGGAGTTTCCACTGCAGGGGAACTGTGTGGAGAAGGCCAACGCCGGGTTAAACACCGCTCCTGTCACACTGCCACCTGGACACACACACACACACACACACACACACACTTGTATTAATGAACTTTTAAGGATCAAAACTGCAGCCACTGTTGATTTCGTTTACAAACAAGTTGAATGTGCTCTTAAATTAATAAAAAGTCTTTTCTCAGTAGAAAGATGGAGATGAATTATTTGCTCAGTGTTTCATGTTCACTGAGTTCAAACAGCTGTGAAACTACAAACTAACTCTAAACAGGTTTTGCTAATGAAGTGTGTTCACATTGAAAAAGTCACAAAACTAGATATTCTCAAAGAAGTCAGTGAGCATGGTAAATGGTCTTTCCTGTTAGAGCAAAACAGGAAATGACTTCATTTCTTGTTTACTAAGTGCAGAGATGGTCAGTTGCTAACATTTGCTGAGTTCTCAGTGTTGATCCATCAACATTCATTTTATCATGCTTTTTAAAAAAGACTAATGACAGACAGTTAAAAGAGCTATGATCGATCAGTTTGTTGATAAACTTGAAGGTATTCAAATGTTAGAGGTAGGAATCCAGGTGAGATCCAGGTGTAATCATGTAGTCATGAGTTCTGAGAAGGAAGATGTCTTTGAGATTTATGTACAAACAGTGTAAATGATGCACATCAGGCTCTGATTTAGAAACCAGACTGTTCTGTGATCATGTCTCTTCAACACAGGCCTAAAGTACGGCTGTTTTTAGTTCACATTTATTAGTTTGTTTATTGTGAGTGTCAGATGGGTAATGTTTAAGACCAGCTTCATGTCATTCTTTTGGGCATCAGTAGAATATTTAATTAGCATACATCTGCTGCAGTTACATTATCTACACACCACAAACAGAAAACACTGAGATCACACACTAAAGAAGGCCCAACAAATCTCAAATGTGTTGTTCATTTGTTTTGAGTTGTTTTTTTTACATACAAACTTGAAGAAACTGAGTTCTGCTGCATGACAGTGACCTCTGACCTCACATGATGACATCATCAGTCTAATTAACACGTTGGATCGTGTCCACACCAACAACATGAAAACATAATTATTCATTAGCATACCTGCATAAACCACTGTTGCGGTGACTGCAGCTACCGCGTGCACGCGGTATTTCTCCTCCACCGATCGCGTGTGCGTAATAGCAGTCTGAACCGCAAAGGCGCACGCGAGCTCCACGGCTGCGGCCTTGGGCAGCGGCGCGTGAATGGCGCTGATGCACCGGTAACTGAGCAGCTTATGCCGCACGTGCAGTCCCGACAACCCGATACCCCAGATCACCGGCACCGCCACTCGCGCAGCGGCGGCCGCAGCAAACTGGCACGCGATCCGCCGCAGGGCGCACCAGCCCGACAACCTTGCGTGGTACGCGTGCTCGAGCGCACCGGAGGGGTTGCCGATGGCCCCGCTGAAGGTGAGCCCGTGGACCACGGACGCCAGGTAAGTCAAGGTGAGCGCGAGTCGAGGCTCGATCCCGCCCACCTCGGACAGCAGCTTTAGCTCGTGCGTGCAGCAGCACAGCTGGAAGGTGGACACGAGCTCCACCGCGTACACAGAGAGCCCGGTGTCCGCGAGGGCCCTGGTCAACAACCTACGGGTCGCATCGCTCAGTGCGACAATCCCCGCGAGCACCGACAGAGACACCGCCACGTCTGCAGTCATGTTCGCGGCTGGTCTGCGCTCTCTGTCGGGGACTGTCTGAGTCTTCAGCCGCTGGGAGACTCCGCTGTGTGCACCGAGCCGCTGGTGCCTCCTCCCCGGCCTCTGGTCTCTCTCTCTCTATCACTGAATCTCGCTTCCTCTGGTGGTAGGAAGCATCGGCTATGCTGCTGCTGCTCTGTCCCGGAGGATGCGGGTCCAACCGGGAGCAAATCAAATGTAGCTCACATGGTGCGGAAGTGGCTGAACTCCGCAGTTTTCCTCCTTCTCCCTCTCCTGCGGATTTTGCTGTCTCCTATTGCTCTTTTCACTCGCTCTCTTTCTCCATTTGCCTCTCTTCTCCCCCCCACACTCCTCTGTCCCCCTCCTCTAAAAGAAATAGAGGCATTTTATCCTCCTGGAGGTCATGCTTCCCTTAAGCTGTTAGTGTCATTATAATACAAATGTTAAAAACTTAAAAATTCAATGACATTTCTAATTTCTGATCAGTTGTTCCAGATAAATAGAATCTTTAGAATTGCCCACATGGCTAAAGTGGCACTCTAGATTTAATGTTATTAAAGTAGGGGGACTTGCACATGACAGATTAAAAAAAGAAATCAAAGCAGATGAGATACCCTTTTAGTCCCAACTATCAAAGCTTCATAACTGCTGGATCCTACATTTCCCATAACACAAATTAATAGCATCTTCCTTTTCTCCCATTGCTATCACAACACTAGACGGATGGATGGATGGATCTTCCCCAGGCCCCCTTTACAATCTGTACAGAATACGACATCCTCTAGCCTCAGACTCTATCCATGCAACCCTTAACCTGGAACCTGGAACCTGTACCTACCTGCCTTTAAGCTTATGTATCTTCGCTTTCTTAATAAATAACTGAGCTCTTCCTGTCTGCCTGGACTGTCTGCATTTGGGTTTGGGTTGGGTTTACATATTTTAATTTACTCTGAGATAGAGAGCGACAGTGGGAAGGTCTGTGTTGCTTCATCACAGAATATAGGACTATTCTGTGAGTCGCCATATTTAAGTTTTGATAGAGAGCAGTGAGCAGAATGTTTGCAGTAGAAAGTGATTTCTCAACTTGCTTCATGTTGTCTTCACCATCAACAATTTCTAACAGCATCAGAAACGTGGAGAAGAAAACACAAGCAGACCAGTCACAGTTCTTGTAGCCCCCATGTAGTATGCCCTTTAATATATGTTAGTATCCGTTTGCTTTTATGATTTGTGTATAGTTTTGTGTATGTATATGTATTTTTGTTTTGGTTAATGGACCTCTGTTCCAATGTAAATGACAGGGGACCAAATCCACAGTCTTTGTTCTGTACAGAAATACATTGTAAATTCAACTGAAGAAAAATGTGAACATGTCCTTTAATATCAGGAAGTGGCCCTGTGAAATGTTCAGTAAGACACCTCTGAACACACCTATCTTACCAGAAGGAGTCACTTGGTGCACCTGTTGGTGATACGTTTAAAACGATAGTTTAAAAGACACAATCTTGAAGCTGCATGACTTTTGCAGCCTGAGGAAGGCAGAGCTGAAATGTGCGTTTTATTCCCCTGTGCTTAAAACATGAATTAAAGGAGCAGTCTGATCCACTTGGGTGTGAGAACCGTTTTTTAGAAAAGGAAAAAAGCTAGTTACATATTAACTAAGAGAATTAGTGTACTTTGTTGGCCAATGGTACATCACCTATGTTTTATGTATTTCTTGGCTTTGTTGAAGAGTTCGTGGAGTTCTTGACTCTCACCTCTAGATGTCGCTGTCTTGCTATTCATCACCATTTATACTGAATCTTCACAGTAATGAAAATAGATCTGTTTTTGAACTGTGCTTTGAGGAAACAATGCATGATGTCTTCAGTGATTTAATAATGATTATCAAACTCAGTTTGGTTATTGTTTTGGAGGAATGGAAATCAAAATTTAATCTGAAAAGGTTTTCCAAAGGCCGATAAACTCCACAAAGGAGGAATTGTTTGTTTGTATCCAGGTTATGTTTGATTTTAGCTAGAGTTCACCTTTGTTGTTTTATTTCTGTTTTCAAAGAGGGATGGACTGCAGGGGAACAGAAACGTTAAAAGTAAGTCAGTGTTTAATCCTACAAGTCACAACATCTTCACAATGAATTTAAAGTTTTCAACATTTGTTAAGTTCTTTATTTGTCATATGTACAACAATCAGTGAAGCAGTTGTTGTTCTCAGGCTCCCTCCAACAACGCTCACATAAAGTGTACAAAATGAGTAAAGCAAAATGAGAAATGAGGAAAAGAGAATCTAAGACAAAGACATAAATAGTGCAGATACTAATACTGAGGTAAACTGGTGTACAGCAGTGATGAAATGAATAAACTGTAATGTAGACAGGTTGTGCAGTAACGTAGTGTAAATGCTTAATGAGAACCGGTTATGGACAGGTAGGAACAGAATGTAAACAGGTAATACACATAAATATATATACTGTGATGGTTTAACAGCTTGTAACCAGTAGTAAAATAGATATATAAATATATATGTATACTGAAATGTGTGCAGGTAAACAGATTTTTCCCTAATGATTTACACGTCACATGAAAAACAATATTGGTTAATCTTGTATAATTTCTAATGTAATCATTTGAGGCACATTTTAACAACAAAATAAAACTAAATTAATAATAAAGAAATTATATTCATTTTGATATATGTTCAAAATATGTAGATCGAATCATTGTTATTACTATTTGTTAATTAAATGTCGTCATGTTTTTCTCTACCCCTCAAAAGTTTGTTTTGAGTATCTTTTCCCTAATCTGGGTCTTAAAAATGTATCCGATGTTACGTAAAGTGCTCTTGATGAATTATATCCTGTATAAATTCCTACTTCTTTCTAGTTTTTGATCCACTGGCAGAGTTATACCTGAATGCAACGCCCTTAGCCAGGACCCGAAGGGAGCTAGAATATCGGACTTTCCTTTATCAGCGATGAATGCACCACAGCTCGCTCTCTACCGACGAGCTGACCCGCCCCAGACTTTGAACGGACATCCATACCAGCCAATCGGCGGCGGGCGATCCTGAAATTAACCAATGGCGTGTCCGGAGCGGCGTGTAAGTGGGCGGGTGTTTCTGTGCAGCAGGCTTCTCTGTGCCTAGCTAACAATAGCCTGGGATCGGCAAGTTTACTGTTAAAAAAACCAACCAGGAGGGCGACAGAGCGGAGCAGAGCTGATCCGAGAGGAGAGCAGAGTTTGCCGAATACATGAGACGGTGTGTGCCGGCGTCGGATATTATCACCCAACATTCTGGGATTTACATTTGCAACCAGATAAGTGGTGAGTGAGCCTTTCGACTTTATTTCTAAACCTCAAATTTAGCCCTTCATCTCCATTCTCAGCCAGGCATGGTGCGCTGTGAATTAGGGGCTCATTTGCCCGTGAATAGGAAGGGGTTAATGGTTACTGTAGGCTGGGAGCACACTATCATTCCCTTATTCTTTATCTACATCCATGTATTAACGCCCCGGACCCCGCAGGCCCATCAACCCGCACACAGCGGACTGAAAGTCAGCCACGACGAGGTTATTACAGTCGGAGGTGGATGGTGTGATTATTTTTTTTTTTTACACCGGTTTCCTCCCAGTTTACCAGCTGGCTGTGATAACATGGGAGTTTTTTTTCTCTCTGGCGAACTGATAACACAACAGGGCGAGTATCAAATGAATGAATGAATGAGTGAATGAATGAATGAGTGAATGAATGAGTGAATGAATGAGTGAATGAATGGAAGAAATCCTGCCAGTTTCCACTTTTCCATCTCTGAAATCTACCTCAAAGGATACCTCTGACATGATTCATCAGAAAGTCCATGCGGTGCCCAAAGCCTTTTTGCTGTAACCCAAGAATAGACAGATACACTGCTCTGCTCTCACTGTAACGCCCTCAAATCTCTGAAATTATTCAGATTTTAAGTGTATTCTTGAGCTCTTACCTGGTGTGATAAGTTTTGATTAGACAAGTAATCAAGGTTTAATCTTTTTCTCGACCAGACAGAGCTGTTAGAAAGCAGAAATCCACTCATATCTCGTAAATCATCTGTGTAATAATCCTAATATATTACTATCTGTGTCTGCAATACTCAGTATTGACTTTACAGTGACCACATTGTGTTTTCCTGCAGATTCACATCACCTGCTGCATGCATCTTTAATTGCTGTAAACCTTCTTCTAGTTTTCTATGATAAGTGCTCAGTAACCTTTCTGAAACGCGCTGGGGCTCCTGTTTCCACATGGCTCAGCAGAAATCAGTGCACTTCTCTTGATCCTGGAGAGTTCAGTCAGTATTTATGTGTCAGTAAATTTTGGGGGGGGTTCAGTGGCTTTGGCGAGTCAGACAGACTATATCTGCTGCATCTTATTGATTACAGACAGACAGACAAGGGCGCTCTAACTTTGATTTGGCATTTTTATCAGCATTAGGAGTTAGTTCCCTTCTCATTACTGCCTACTGACCCTTAAAACTCAGCCTCATTTCTGACTCAGCTGGACAAATAAACCCATTTCTTTGTCTGTCGGTGCATACAGTACAGCCTTTCTCCGGCCGACGCTGCCCTTTGCTCCCAGTTATAAAAAGTTTCCCTTTCGTCTGAGTGACCAGTTTCCTGGATAATGAAAAGCTGTAAGTGTGAGAAGCTGATTAAAAGTGTTGGTGGTTCGCTCCCGAGCTGTTTGTCCCACTGGCATTTTTTTTTAATGATGATTTAATATAATTTTCCCTCATGTGCTTGATGTTGTTTGAGTTTCACACCTGTATGAGGGGAGATGATGGTGGAGAGAGGGGATTATTTTCAGTGCGTTAAATAACTGTGATAATTATCATGTTGTTTACTGGCTCCCTCAAGGGACCCTGAGAGTTCCCGCACCTCAGTTTGAAAACCCCTGCTGTAGGTTACAACATGTGAATGGAGCCTAGTTTTACTATTAGGGGTGATTAGTTCAAATACAAACTAGGACCCCGACTCAAACTACAGTCTTCAGACTAGAAGAGGGTGTAAAATGAGCATGTAGTAGAATATTCCATTTATTCATTTTATTCAATCTTTTATGGTTCTCACAGATAAATTAATTATAATACTGATGTAGGTTCAACATTTAATTTAGTCCTGGATAAAATGGAAAGTTGAATCCTGATATTAGACCATATATTAGACCTGGAACAATTAGTCAATTAATGTATTAATCGGCAACTATTGATAACTGATTAATCATTAGTCATTTTTCGCGCTAAAATGCTAAAGATTCCCTTGTTCCAGCTTCTCAAATGTTAAGATTTTCTGCATTTCTTTGTCTTTGTCTAACGTCACTTTGGACTCAGGGAAATTGTGATGGACCCTTTTTACTATCTTCTGACATGTTCTATAGGCCAAATGATTAATCCAGAAAATAAACAGATTAATCGATTAATGGAAATAATCATCAGTTGCACCCCTACTTTCAATTTGCTTTTTAGATGCTTTTAAATGAGGAAAAATCCACTATATTGTCTACTCAGAATGATGTCGTGTTTTTTTTTTTTATCTGCTTGCTCCAACTCTACTTTGAAGCTGTTAATGACATTTTCAAACCCAGGACTCAATAGTTTATGACTGCAGAATTACATCATATTTAAATATTGTTAATGTAGCGGGAATTATTTTTATAATTGGGATCTCCATTAGAGACTATGGACGTTACTAGTTACTAGTTTGAAGAAGCTTTTGATGGATCAATGGTGGGTCGGGCATCGGTGAAGATGTTTCAAAAGCAGCAGCATCAAAACAAGCAAAGTAAATGAAATAGTGAATTAGATTTGAGTTTGATTGTATCTGGAGCTGCTTCCAGGCTGTCCCACCAACCACAGTAAAGTGAAGCCAGTGACGATGAGGGAAGTCCACTTTTCCAACTCAAGTGTACAGTGCTGAGTGCAGCAAACAGGCCTATTGTCCGGTCACATGCGATCGGAAACCCCAGGTATAGCTGAACATGACTACCTGCCTCGGAGGTGTTTCTGTATTCAGACTCTGAAAAGGCAAAATGGACTTCCTGGTTTGGCTGAGCGGCAGCGAGTTGAAACCATGGATTGGGTTATGGTTTAAGGGCAGTGGCGGCACAGCGGTCGCCATGGAGACCTGGGCGTGGCTAAAGGAGTATTTTATGGCCCTGTGTAAAGCACGAGGCCACCCAGTTGTCGCTTTGACACCTCGACAGCATGACAGAGAGAGAGGAAGGCTGGGAGGAGTTAATGACCCATTTGGCTCCTGTGCCTTTGGGCTTGGCTACTTCAGGAGAACGAGGACTCTGTGTGTGTGTGTGTGTGTGTGTGTGTGTGTGTGTGTGTGTGTGTTTTCCTTTTAGCCAGTCTTTGGGCTCTGTCTCACCTGTCATTGCAGTTATTTTTAACCCTGAGACAGTTTGTTAGGGCTGAATTAGACCTGCTGACCTACAATATGAGCTACTTACTGCCAGGCACACTCACACAGAAAGATACAATGCGCTGAATTCCCATATTATTTCAGTAATTTCTTTTATTTTTAGTCTCCCAATTATGCATATGAGATGGGAAAAATCAGTTGTTTCCATTGCAGTATTTAGCCCATGTTATAGGTTTTGTGAAATCTCAGTCGTACATTCAGTATCAAGAAGAACAAATGCTAAATCAGGTTGCTGTAAACTCCTGTAAAACCAAAACGTTACATCATTTTTACACTACAGATTAAACAAACAAAATATAGCATGTCAGTGAGCTTTAGAGGTGCTGGTAGGCAGATTTTGTTATCTTTGGACAGAGGCAGGCTAGCTATTTCCCCCTGTTTCTAGTCTTTGTGCTAAGCAAAGTTAACTGGCTGCTGACGGTAGCTTCATATTCATACCGTACCAATCTTTTTATCTAACTCTCAGCAAGAGAGTGAATAAGTGCATTTCCCAAAATGTCCCAAAAGCAGAGGCTTACCTTGCTTAATTTCAGATTATTAAAGGAATTCTGTAACATAATTAGCTGCAGATAACAAGTGCAACTATTCACTGGCAGATTTCTACAAACAATAATGAACTAAATTCCTCATTAAGATGGATATTTTTCTTTGCAGTGTTGACACTCACTCACACACAGTACCAACAGAAATAGTAATATTGGCTGTGGAGCAGCCAGAAGCCTGCCAGCAGCTGAATAATGGATAGTCTGTCTGCCTGGAAGGCTGCTGGAGCTGCTGAACACGGCGTCTAGACGAACCCCGACAGCACAACTACATGCACTCTCCTCCTCTCTCCATGAAACAGGCTGACTGTCTGAATCCAGATGAAAGCTGATTTTTGTTTTTTATCCACTTAATTGATGTGAAGGCAGATGAAAGGACGGGTGATGGTGCATCTCTAAGCTGTTAATGGTATGATTCAGGATCAGAAAGATAGTCCAAATACTGTTGGTGTAATTATGATCAGACCTGGAGAGAGTATTGAAATATTCCACTTGACTAGCTCTGCTTCAGTTCAGTTTCATTTAGGATTCAGAGCACTGTTTGATTAGAGAGCAGGAGAGGACGAAGCTTTTACAGGTGGAGCTCCGTTCGGGGATAACAATCAGTGTAATTTAATCTGTTTTCTGTCAGCACTGATCTGTCTGAGTGTATTTGCTGCAGTCAGAAGCTCTTACTGTCTGTTACTGCAGGTTCGCTCAATCTGCAAAAAGTCACAGGCTTGTCTAACAGCACGTGTTGTAGAAGACATAGACGGCTGCACTGTAGCTTACATGGAAACTGTACAGGGCTGATTTTAGATATGGTATTGGTTCAACATTTTCAACTTGCCGCTGCGTCTCGCCATGTGAACTTAGCAGCCACAGAAACTACAGAGAGGGAAACGATACAGGAGCTGATTTTACAGGTATCTGAGTTCCCTGAATGATACACCTCTTCACCAACAGAGAGCAGTTAGAAGAGATACGATATTGGAGCATCATCAGCCTTAAAGTCTGATTATCCGGTCTGTTACAAATAAACAATGTTTATTTTAGTAGTTAGCAAAATTTGCTATATGAATTGTGTCATATTGCTAAACATTTCCTCTATTTTAAGCTACACCTGCTCTATTTAGCTACATGATGAGATTGCAGTAGGTGGATAGCAGCAGCAGCACTTTACAGTTGGTCTGGATAAATGAGCTTTTTCTAGCAGGTATTTCCAGGCTTTTTAGGATGGATACTCCTTACCAGTACACAATCATTGGGATAAAACAATTAGAATCAATCATCTCTCTCAGTTGTATGTCTGAAAATCTCGAACGAACAGATAATTAAAGAACTTAAACGTGAACATATCACCGAGGACTGCTGATAGCGAAGATGGTCGAGGCCAAATCCCAGCTTCTTGAGAGCTGACATCATATTTGTGTGTGTGTGTGTGTGTGTGTGTGTGTGTGTGTGTGTGTGTGTGTGTGTGTGTGTGTGTGTGTGTGTGTGTGTGTGTGTGTGTGTGTGTGTGTGTGTGTGTGTGTGTGTGTGTGTGTGTGTGTGTGTGTGTGTGGAGCCCAGAGACCATATGGTGCAGGAACCACCCACTCATTGGGACCAGCCACACCTTCCAGTAACACACACACTCACACACTCCTTTACTTTTTCCCAGTAACACGTGCACACACCTTCAAACACACACGAGCAGCTAAAACTCACACGAGAGACAAATTAATCATAAATGAGAGAGTGAAAGTAGGTCTCAGAGGAAGGTCGTGTGTCACACCAAAGTCCTGAAGTCTACTTTGATCAACCAACTGTGGCTCTGTGTGTGTGTGTGTGTGTGTGTGTGAATATTTCAGTGCTGAAGTATTGCATTCACACCCTGCAGCCTTGCATCCATGGAGAGACTCTGTGTGTGTGTGCATTACATCATTCCATGATTACATACTGTTTTTGTTGGATAGTGCATGTCTGCTGGGAGATGAGGCTGTGTTTTCTCCACATGACTGAGGTGACCCTGTCTCGACTAACAGCGTTTGGTCAACACACACACACACACACACACACACACACACACACACACACGGACAAGGTGAATGGGTTCATACAGTATGTTTGTTTGTGATAATCATTTGATCTAAATACAAGACTCTGGTTGTTCAGCTGGCCTAACAGACCAGTGCCTGTACAGCAGAAACGTCTTTTCAAAGTTTATAATGTCTAAATTCCTCCTGAATACTTTCTTCTAAAATTCAGGCTCTTCCTCAGTTTTTTACGTGTAACTGAACAGAAAGGAGCCAATTCAGTTCCAGCTCAAAGGCTCAAATAGACTGTTAGCTTGATTTTTAGCTAGGGCTGCATCTAATTATTATTTTCATTATTGATTCATTTGTCGATTATTACTAAATCAATCATTTAGTCTGTAGAATGTGTAAAAATAGTGCCCATCAGAGTTTCCCAGAACCTAAGGTGACGTCTTTTAAATGTCTTGTTTTGTCCAATCAACAGCCCAAAACCCGAAGCTATTCAGTTTATTATGATAGAAAACAGAGAAAAGCAGCAAATCCTTGCGTTTCAGAAGCTGGAACCAGATAATATTTGGTGTTTTTGCTTGAGGAATGACTTGAACGATTAAAGAACTGACAGAAAATTAATTGGCAACCATTCTGATAATTAGCTAATTGACTAATTGCTTTAGAACTAACTACCTAACTATTCGAATGTCAACAGACCACATGTGTTAATAACAAACTTAATGTGTCAAATAGGCTGAGCTAGATAACTGACACCTACACTCATGGACTTGACTATATCAAAAAGATTAGTCTTATTTCTTCACTTTGGTTTCCCTGCGTGGGATCTATATAGTTTAACTTATCTTTGTTGATTAATTGATTATCTTTGATCAGTCCACAGAAAAAGTCAAACATTTTCTGATTCCGCCTCAAATGTGAGGATTTGCTGCTTTTCTCAGTTCATTTTATATCATTGTAAACGGAATATGAAGACAACAGATTCATCAATAATGGAAATAATCAGTAGTTGCAGCCCTAGACGTACTGTATGTACCACATAATGAATGAATGATAGTAGATCTGTGTCAGGGTCTGCAGTGACAACATAAACATTTCATTTCTCTGTCGGTGCTGTTTCTCAGTTGGAAGGAGGGCGAGTTCCAACAGTGTAATGACCTGTTGTGATATTTTCAAATGCCAACATCATGATATCATTTTTACAGCCACTAGTAACTGCAAACACTTCCAAATATTCAAAGGCAGAAACTGCAGTCTCTCTCCTTAGTCTGTTTTTTCTTTCCTTGTTCGATACCTCCTCTTCATCCCCGTCTCTCTCCGCTCCTCTTCTCTCTTTCCTCTTATCGTTTTTCCTTCTTCCTCTCCATATGTATCTTTCCTTACTCCTCCTCCTCATCTGTCTCTCCTTTCTTTCCTCCCCCCTTCCTGCTTTTCATCCCTCTTGCTCCTTTCACAATGTCATACTTGTACTCTTCACCCTCCTCCCTTCCCTTCATGTACTCATCCCTCTGTTCTTTGAGCTTTATCTTCCTCTCCTCCTCTTCACTCTTCTCTCCCTCCTGCTTTTCATCCCCATCTCTCTCTTTTTTTCCTCTTCTTCTTAAATCTTTCCTTCCTCTCTGTCCCCCATGTCTTCATGGTCCTCTTTTCCTCCTCTTCTTCACCTCTTCATCCCTTGTTCACTCCTCTCCTCCACTGTATCTTACGTAACCAGTGAAACAACTATAATACTATTATCTATAAATACCCCTTCATTTCTCTCACTGTCATATAGAGGAAGTCTTTCTTTGCTCTCATCCACTTCCCTCCATCTACCAGTATTATTTTTTTCTCTCTTCTATTTTTTTTCAGTGTAGAGTTACATGAAAATCAGTTGGAAGCAGTGATGCAAAACACAGGGGTGTCACTCAAATGTTAATGATTAAGATGATTAAATAACCTAATCCAGCTGTGATGCAGCTGTATCAGAGTGAACAGTAGACAGTGAGGCTGATATCTGATATATTGGATTACACACTTCATCGTGTGAAGATAATCTGGATCCAGCATGGGAATGTCAGACTAACTACAGAATCTAATTACACTGAATGGCTATTGCTGAAAAATGTTGACCATAAATAGCATTTATTTTTCACAGCATGTAGGATGTTTCATTGCGTGGTGTTGTTGTAGAGCTTCTTGGCATCTCAAATTGTGTCTGCTGCCATCTCCATCACATCTCATTTTTGTCGCTTTATATTTTATTTTACTTTTTCTCTAATTCCTCTCTTTCTCTCTCTGCCTCTTTCTGTGTCACTTACTTAGTGTCTTATTGTCTCTCTTGGAGATTTTGTCAGAAAGAGTTTGTCAGATTTGTTTCCAGAGTCTCTCTATGCCTCAAGTCTTTCTGGATTTTTTTTTTTCTCAGCTTTATCGCTCTCAGGCCAAGATCCATCTCTCTCATTCTCTCCGTCTCCCTCTCCCATCTTGTCCTTTCCCCATGGGGGATGTTTCATGCTGTGTTCTCACCTCCGTTTCAACAGAGAGACAAGAGCAACACCCTCCTCCCTTGCCAACACTCTCCAAATTTTAAATATGGCCAGTCAAGTGTGTCAGCTTGCCCTCTACATGCACTCTCTCTCTCTCTCTCATATTTTAGTTACATTATAGGGAAAAAGCAGTAATCACTGTCACGTTTTATTACATTTTTATGCATCAGAAACCATGAAATAAACCATATTATTCATACCAAAGAGCTAGGTTTTGGTGTATTTTCCAGGCATTCAGACTATAGCTGAAACGATTAGTCGATCAACAGAAAATTAATCTTTCATTATCTATTAATCTATTAGTCATTTTTCATGTGCAAAAAATTCACTGGTTTTGACTTCTCAAATGTGAATATTTGGTGTTTTTTTTGTCTTTTTTGTCCTCTCTGATTGAAGATTGAATATCCTTTGGTTTTGGACTGTTGGACAAATAAAAGCAATGTTAAGACATTAATGTGGGCTCTGGGAAACTGTGATGGCATTTTACACAATTTTCACACATTTTATAGACCAAACAATCAATTAATCCATAAAACATTCAGCAAATTAATTGATAATGAAATGAAACCTTCCTAAACCTAAGCCTATCACTCTAAATTATAAGCTACTGGTGCTGCAAGACCTCCAGATATTTTGTTTTAGATTTTTAGAGCAAGGCCGCCAGCTGCTTGTCAGCATTCATCAGGTATCGGCATGCTCAGCAGGAATAATTAGGCTTGCAGCCATTAAACACAATTACTCTCTCATTTGTCTTCCAAGTACATTACACGCACAAGTAGTCTGACTTATTGTATGTGTGTGTTTCACCTCACAGATGAGACAGACAGCCGGTCGAGGGGGAAACAAAGACGGTTTAGAGAGCAACACGGTGTATTTCCAGGCTGATCTTCATGTTGTTGTGGTTGTTGATGCTTCAGCCTTGACTTGAACAGACAAAGCTAATTTGGAGCTAAACCTGCACAGTCTGTTCTAATGATAACCCTGTTACCAATGATAGTAATGGAGCTGTATGGAAGTAGTCAAACTCAAAGGAGCATCAGAGGTGTTTCATAGTTAATAATGAACCTGTTAATAATGACAGTAGATTAGGGCTGTGTAATAATTAAATATTATCCTTAATAAACTTTCAGCCGAGTCATATTCTGTAATCATATGATTGTATCATGGTGTTGTTCTACAAATGTCTGTTGTCCAAATGATTTATTCTGAGCAAACTGTAATTAAAAACTAACAAAATGCATTAAAAGTTTTAGTTTTATACATGAGTTGGGTCTGATGTAATGCAGAACAGAACATCAGTTTGACTATTTTATTTTGCATTTCATTCTCACTATCGATTAATCTGCCAATTCTCGATCAATCATTTAGTCTATGAAATGTCAGAAAATGGTGTAAATTGTCCATCAGACTTCCCTACAGTGTTGATCTTCAGATGTCTTGTTTTGTCCGACCAACCATCCAAAACCCAAAGATATTCAGTTTACAGTAAAACAGGGAGAGGAAGCAAATCCCCACATTAGTTGAAACCAGAGGATGTTGGAAATATTTGCTTAAAAAAACTATTTGATTTCAGCTACCAGTCCTGCTCCAGACATAAAACAAAGATGAAATCCCATAACCTGTACAATGCTAGACAGAAACCACCACTTCGGGATCCTAAATAATATTATTTTGTAATGACTGACACACCAACGGGCTTGTTAAGGTAGTTAAGGACGTCCAAAATGGCTGCCAGAGGAAACCTTTCATCAATGTTGCCATGTGGACGATTGGTCTGATCTGAGCGCCTCACTTTGGTTCACAGACATTTGTGATTGATAAGTTGAAACATATACCTGTTGTATTTAATGTTACCCATTAATTGGTCTAAACTATCAGGACCTTTTGTCTTTACCTGGATGCAGCAGCTCTGAATGTCTTGCCTGAACTGACGGCTGTAAATTAGCTTAAATCAGCCCATCAGATTATAAATTGTATGTCTGTGTGCGAGACCTGCAGCTCACCTGTACCTGTAGCTTAGTGAGTGGATGTATGATTAGCAAAGGCTAACGCTGTGCCAGCTGTCACTCTCTGTGTGTGTGTGTGTGTGTGTGTGTGTTCTCACAGTAAGGTGTGAATGTGTGGACAGCTGCAGGGCTGACTCTCACCTCCTGCCCTCCTTCTGTTTGACCTCCCTCTCCCTCTCAAACCTTCATCTGTTCAGCCTTGTCTGAAGCCCCCAGTGACACCAACACGCTGTAGACACACAAACAGCTTCCTCCTCACTTATAAGGCGGCAGACTGTTTGTCAAGTTCTTCCACATCAAACTGGGAAAACCATGTCCCTAAGCTGGGTCCAGATCTTTACGGAGCTGGCTTTGTGTATGGAGGCATGTTGAATCTGGAAACTGTTGCCACAAGGTTGGAAGGCCACTGTTGTCTAAAATATCACTGTATGCAGTTTCATTAAAGGGTAATTCTGGTATTTTATCCTTTTTGTTTAACCAGAAACAGAAGTCTCACTCTGAAATCTCATGAGAGGTGAGTTGTTGCAGGAAGACGACGGTGTTTCTGGTTAAACAAAAAGGATCTTACTCTTTAGCAAAAAGGTCTGTCTCTGTAGGGATCCTTTCCATGATGTTGTCAGACACTTAGAATAACAGTCTGAGCCAGAGCCAGTGGCAAAAACAAGCACTTTTAGTGGACGAACCTTTGACGGGCGCCGTTGCCCGCATGGATTACGTTGCAGTCATTGCAGCCTGTTTGCGGCTGCTGGCTGAGGTGATCTACTGGACCAATTCCAAAACTTTTTGTACCTATTAGTAATTTAGATCCCCAAATAAAAATACCGGAATTACCCTTTTAAGATATTTAAGATATTTAGTATGCTGATTGTGTAGTGTGTGTGTGTGTGTGTGTGTGTGTGTGTGTGTGTGTGTGCAATACAAAACATGAAAACATAGTAAATGATTTACTGCATTATTACACCTTTCACTTCTGCTTCCTCTTAACAGTGTATCGTTCATTTCATTCACCATGTTGAGTTGTGCTGACATTTAAGTGTCGTCACTGTGACGTCCTTCTCTTTCGATGCTGTTGACTGCAGGACTATAAAAATGTGATTTGATTAAGGGTCATAAAATGCTAACAACCCAGGAACTACTGTTAGCCTGTGCTAGTCTGCTAGCATCTGTTTAATACTTGTGCGGAAGAAACAGAACCTTAAAGATATGTTAATGACATGTTTTGCTATACTGACACAAAATAAGCTTAATATTCCAGGTAACGTGGAGTACTGATCTGTGTCCTGATGACTGATCCAAAGATTTATTGCTGTGTCCTTTAAGAGCAGGTGGAGCAAATTAAATTGTTTTAATAGCTGTTGATAAGCTGGACCTCATTTAAGGAAGTGACAAGGTGATGAACAGTGTGTAATAACAGCGTGTCACTCTCTGTTTCTGTGCAGGCTGCAGGTTGAAGCTGCCTCTTTGCCTTTCTGTGAGAGGAGCGACCCAGACACGACTTTAACAGGTAAGTTTGGCTGGTGTAACGCAGACGGCAGCTCGGCTCTCTGTTGTAGTTGTTAATTCAGAGTTTGTTCTGTGGATGCTGTGCCTCGCTAAACAGCTTGACGTTGTTGTTTGGAATAAGTGAGATATAAACTGGGTTCATGTGGACGCAGTGATTTGTGTGATTTAATTTGGCCCTCATTCCTGTATTTACCAAGTTATTTGCTGGATTCTGGAAACATCGCTTAAAAATAAATCAGATGGGTCAAAAATAAAGCTGATCAGACACATTGGAAACAAACCTCCAGGTTAGGATTTAAAATGATCACAGAAACTGTCCATTGTAAACATCCATCACAGTTTACAGACAGACGTTCAACTTTGACCTACCATGCTTGCCATAGTCACACACAGTTTTACCGATATTTCAAGTGGGCTCACCCGTCATATGAAGTGGTTTAGATATTCTCACTAAATGATTGGCTCATTTACAACCTGACTGATCAGCTGACTGCTGTCAGACGTCATAGTATAGATGTTGTCAGATCTCAGCGATTACTTTGGCGAGCACAATGTTATAAATAACTGATGGAAATTATGAACAATAGCTTTTAAAACATGACCCCAATTTGTAATAAACCTGAATTGTCCTTTATAACAATCCAAGACTGACACCAACATTGTTTTTAAATGTCTTTTTTACTTGTACTGGAACTCTGTTTTTCAATATGCACATATATGAAGTCCATTTTTTCCAGTATTTTACCTGTTGTTCATATCCTAGTCCTAAGATAAAGGTCAGTTGCTCCATTGTTGGAGGGTTTGCCTGCAACCATCCTCTGGTGTCTTTTCTTGTTTCATCCAGTGCCATTATCTTAAATGGACCTTTGCCCAGGTGTACTGTAACAAAAGAGCAATCACCTTCTATTCCAAGTACTTTCATTATCTTTTTAGCGATATCTTGCCAATATGAAAAAATGAAAGAACACGCATTTGTTTTGTCCCTGAGAACCCCTTTGCATAAATGTTTGGAGTCACAGAATATCGTAATTTAACTCTCATCAGGACCTTGAGTTGGTGGTCTTAGTCTGGCTTTTCCATAAATATCATTCCAATCATCCTCAGATATCTCCAGGCCTGATTCCCTGTCCCATATTCAGTTTGACACGGACAGTTGAGTAGCTTTTGGAGTTTTGTATTCTATAGTATAATCTTACTATCAAATTTTTGTTGTCTTTAATCGTATATGCATCAATACATATGTTGACCAAATTAGGTTCTCTATTCTCCGCTTGTTTAATTTCTTTACTAAAGTAATCTCTGACCTGGAGATATCTGAAGAAATGTTGTTTTCCAAGGTTATATGTATCTGAGAGGTGTTGTTTTTTAGTTAGCTATATATTGGTGCATCTCTACAAACATTGGGATGACAGAAATATAAAAAAAAAGAGTTATTGGTGTCTTTATTCAATACATTTTAATGTAACTGACATCTGCTAAATTCTCCTCTTCTTTGGGGCCAAATAACTGCTTTCATAAGATGAAATCACAAACCAGTTAGTGGCTGATGGATGTGTTGTTTTATCCAAGACTCTGAGAGGGTTTATTAAACATGAGCATTTCTTGCAGCAGTTATTTTTAGGATTTGGTTTCTCAGTCAGTGGCTCTGGTGCAGGTTTCCCTGCAGACATGCTGTTCATTAGATTATTTGTCAAACTAAACAGACGTTTGAGAGGAAACATGCAGCAGCACATCAGCGGACAGTGTTGTGGTTCACTGAGGGAAACCAGAGTGTTTCACATCATGTAAGCCGGCTGTAATGGGATTCTGCCTGTCTGGCCTGATGGCTCCCAGCATGCACTGCAGCCTCCATTATTTATGGGGTTGCCATAGTAATGGGGCTGGGGAGGGGCGGAGTCTGACAGCTGGTAGATCAGGGATGGAGACATACCCCCCCACACCCAGCACACCTGTGTGTGTGTGTGTGTGTGTGTGTTTAAGGGTGGGGGGGTTTACTCATGAGAACTGGGGGGCGGGGGGGTGTTGCCATGCATTTTTCATGTACTGCATCATTGTGTGTGAGCTCTGTACGCCTGTGTGCGTGCGTGCGTGCGTGCGTGTGTGTGTGCGTGCGTGTG
>VMKM01002662.1:0-61599 GCA_008360985.2 Macquaria ambigua | reverse complement strand
GAGGCTGATGGGAATGCGAGTATTTGGTCACAAACAAGACATGAAAGAAACTCATAGCGGTGTGGCGAGTACGAAAAGACTATTATTGTACTAATAGAGATCATTCTGTGGAAATGTACATTTTATGTATAAATTATGTATAAATTATGTATGAAGTTTCAATGTGATCCACTATAGCTCTACCCAGTCTTTAAGGGACTGGACTTTCTGTTCGTACAGACTGTACCTTTGACTATTATTTGTATACCAGAGTTCAAAAATGCACTAAAATAAATAAGCTGGCCTACATGACTTACAGGAAAAGGCTTGTTTTAACCTTCAACTTTTTTTCTTGTTTGTTCCTGTCCACTCGCACTGTATCCAAACTCTAAGTGCCTCTTTGATCTTGGCTGTCATTCTTTCATTTTCTCTTTTTCACCTTTTCACCTTTTCAACAGGCCAACTGCCCACTCCATCCATGTCATTTCACCCTATCTGCCCGTCTCAGGAGAACTTCGGCTATAAGTCAATTGAAAAACACAGTTTAAGACTTTGTAAGGCTGCCATCTTTGTAGCCACTTTTTAAAAAGTAAGTAGCAATGCTGACGTTGATTGAATCTTTACGGAAACATCAGGTAAAGTTCAGTTACATTTTTTCACACTAGGACTTCCTATTAAATTAGTTCGATGCAAACCTGGTTCATCCACATCAGTGGAGTCAGCATACTCATCATCTTCATTCCTCTTTTCTGGTGTCTTTTTGGGGGTCACTTGTCTCTCCTGCTTCTGCGGAGTCTGCAAGAACAGCATGGACAGAGCATTAAAACGGACCGACTGCTACAAACTGGAAAAAGGATTCTTCATTATTTTTATAGGTTCACTTAAAAAACAAATTTACCTTTGTGTTCATTTCCTCTTCACTCTGGTCGTCCACTTCCATTTCGCTCTCGGAGCTCGACTCTGCTCCATCCATCAAATACCTAGAGGAAGATGAAAAACTGGTGAACAAAATGTGTCAGGATGATTAAAGGCCAGAGGGAAAAGAACGCCTGCACAATATATCTTGCTCCCAATCAGCTTTACTTGTACCATGTTTCAAACTGCAGTGGGCCTTTGTCAGGCAGTGAAGGTAATATTTTTCACCAGACATTCAATGTCCTGATGTTTAAAACATTACCACTGCCCGTATATTAAATACTTTGAAGTTTGTATGCTGGGGGAAGAAGAAAAAAAACACAAAAACTTGTCTATCAACCAAACTCCAGAAAAACCCAGTTATAAATTAGGCTTTGTCCCAGTACTCCCCCAACACCCTTTTCTTGTTTGCATTCACTCTCAGTTAAGAGTCGCTCATCAGAAGCCATCACCGAATTAAAACTATGTAGTCAGACTGCATTACTGCCCCTACTACCAATAGCCGTGGTTGGAAAGTGAAACAATGGTGGTACTGGAGCAGGGCTTTACAAACTGTCACTTGACTTGACAGTGCAAACTTTTATTTTGAGAGACCGCTGCGTTTCACATAAAAGCTATCAGGGGGAGGAGGAGGAGGAACAATACATCTTGTTGTTTAAATGGATGATCTGCTGGGCAAAAACAGAATATAAGTATCTCTTGGTAGGAAATCAAGACTGAAAATGTTTTCAAGGTTTAGGATAAGCAGTCTTATTCAACATACAGAATGTCCCTGTTGTGAAGACCACAATGTTAGACTGTTACTAGCAGAATTTCCTCTAAAAGGGCGTCAGTGGGCTTCAAACAAAGTGCTTGTCAGATCGTTAAACAGGTAGGGGGGCTGCTCTCTATCAAACTCTTTTTTCTCCCCACCATTCTTCATAAAACTACTTCCATCACTCACACCATGAGAGACTGTTCCAAAGTGTGCGCTGTTACCCCCATTTGTACGATTAATCACATCCTGTCCGTCTCTATGACGACAGGCTTTTCGCTCCACTTTCGAGTGCGGCCATTGATAACAGGTATAAACACTTAAGCATTTAGACCAGTTCGGACAACACTCAATACAAACTAATTTCTTTTAAGGATACTGACTCCAATAGGCGGAGTAGAAATCCCTCCTTCTTCACATGGAAAGGCACACTCTACACCCAATCATGGCTCTAACCTTAACCATCTATCTTATATCTTATCTTGAATGGAAGACTGCGACAAGAGAGTCTGAAACAAGTAGGTTTAAAAAGAAAAACATGACTCGTGGGAGACCAGTGGCGACAAAAGACCAGGGCAAACACTGGTGTGGCCTTCTCAAGACCAAGCACACTGAAGATGGACAGAGGAGTTTTGACTGACACGTAATTTGCTTGTAGTCTGCTGGACTTCATCACAGGTGTCAGTACAATCCAGTGTCATATTGGCCATTTCAGAGGGCAAGGTACAAACCCAGAGTGGAAAATCTAGTGGATCTTTACTTCATTGCTTATATTTTAATGCTCCATGTGACATCAGATTCTCCTTGATGTAAATAGATGCACATCCTGAATCTATAAACTAGAAGGCACTCAGATATAAGACAGGATACCTCTGTCAAGGCTATACAGTCCTTCAAAGTTTCTATTTTAATAATAAAAACATTCAGTAATTCTTAATTTGCATCTAGATACAGACCTGCATCAGAATAGAAAGAGGGACAGACAACCATGGAATCATGTGCCTGTTTGTTTCCATATGAGTTAGTCGTTAGCGTTACCTCGCAATGGTAAGAATTATTGGATCCACATCAAAAACTATCCACTTGTTCTTTGGCCCATGGCTGAACTTTCCTACAAAATGTAATTGAAATTTATTCCAATTTATGTAAAGCCTCCTTGGCAGATAATTAAACAATCAATTAAAACCTGAAAAAAGACAAAAGACGCTAAATATATATACAATAAATACCGTTCCTAAAAAGATGTATGTATACTGTTAGAAGAGAGATCATGGCTCCATCTGTAATGTTCTCTGCAAAGGTTAAGAGAAAGTGGGGAGAATTAAAAAGCCAAATGTTCCAATAAATTCCACAGAGATAACAGTGGTGATAATAATACAGGAAATGGATGGGACATGCAGAAAAACAGGCAAGGACCAACTAGCACACACACACACACACACACACACACACACACAGAGAGAGAGAGAGAAGGTACAATGAGGATGTGACATTTCTTTACCACCCTCTCCATATATTCCCACAAGCCACCATAAAGTCACCTGGGCATTATCAGCTTGGAAAAATGTAGTGCAGAGAGTTGAAATACCACCGTTAGGGTGTAATCATTTCCGCTCACGCTGTCGGGAGACATTTTACTGACTTACGCTTACTTGTTTCATAAAACTGAGTGCCCAGGAAATTGCAAAATGAAAAAGAACACTGCGGGAAAAGGGGAGTGATGCAGAATCTGTTGCTTATTTACCTCAAAAGCAGACCAACAAGCTCGATCTGCTCTGCTTACAGTGAACTGGAGACACGTGTGGTTTGTTTGAGAGGATAAAACCAAGTTATACCAGAGCTGAAACGCTTTTGATATTGAGATTGAGATTGATTGATTTTACGATTAATCGAATAATGGATAATAATGGAATAATGGAATGGATAATAATGGACAATAATGGAATAATGAATCAACAGAAAGTTGATCAGCAACTATTTTCTCCGTTTTATATCATTGTAAATTGAATATCTTTGGGTTTTGGACTGTTGGTCGGATAAAACAAGACATTTGAGGATGTCACACTGGGCTCTGGGAAACTGGGATAGACATTTTTCACTATTTTCTGACATTTTACGGACTAAACCATTAATCAGGAGAATATACGGCAGATTAACTGATAATGAAAATAATCGTAAGTTTACACATTTACCCTAAACGTTTACACTGTTGGCTCTGTACACTTCAGGATGCGGTGAATATTTTCAGACAGGAACTTTTAGGTGATGGGTTTTTGTATGGGATTACGAAATGTGTTTACTTATTCCGATCTATTGTGATGGGATGCTGCAGAGCTGCTTGAGTGTTTTCCGCTCGCCTCTCTTTCTGCCTATCTCTGGATCCTCACTGATTGGATAATGACTATGGAGAAAGCATTTCTGGGGTGCTTAGCTGATGTCACACAATCTCTCTACACTACACAGTACGTATGCATGGCGGCAGCTGAATGAAGCTGTGCATTTGCCTCCAGACGCTCAGTGACAAAGTGTTTGTGTGCATGATGGAGCAACAGTTTGAGAGTGAGTGTGCGTATTTGTTTGGGTACTTGTCATCATCAAAGTAAGTGGTCCCTTTAATTACCCATAGCAGATGCAGCTTTTAAATAAAGGATACATCATCAAAGCTGCGCACTCCACGCGCTGCACAATAGCGGTGCTGGGCAGGGGAATGGATTATTCTGACAACAAGAGAGGGGGGAGCAGAGGGAGTGCGGGGTGGGGAGGATGGGGGTGTGGGTGGGGGATCTTCAGCACAATCAGAAACTGAGTGAGAAAAGCGAGCATGAGGGAGAATGACGACACAGGCTGCAGTGGACTCCTCACTTCAATGCACTTTTTTGAGAATCTTAAAGATCAGATTTCATAAAATCACAGCGGCGACTCGTGTGCCGTCGTCCTTCAGCAGTATTTATTTAAAAAGCTTCCCACATTACTCTCTCTCTCTCAGTCTCTTTGTCTGCACTGTGGCAGTCCAGAATAATCCCATCAAAATGTAACTCTGACCGCTTTCCTTTCATTTCTGGCTCTGAAGACTAACATGAGCAAAAATTGATTTCTGTGCACCCTTATCACCAGATTTATCCTGCTGGAACTGGATGACAATTATCTCTTCGAAATACACTCTCATCAAAATAACTAATTATACCCAAAGGAAGGCCCACTAATAATAGGTTTGTGACTGTTCCCCTTGTCTACCTGTAAGTCTACTAGGGCTGCAACCTGACATTTTTTTTTCAGTGTCAAATAATCTGCTAATTACTTTTTAGATTACTTGATTTGTTTTGTCTATGAAATGAGAGCCTCCATGGTGACAAACTCAAATTGCTTGTTTCGTCCAAGCAGCAGTCCAAACCCCAAATATATTCTGTCAACTATCATATGAGAAAAAGAAAAGCAGTAAATCCTCACATTTCAGAAGCTGGAATCAGTGAATGTTTGGCATTTTTGCTCCAAAAGAAATATGAAAGATTAATGGATTGTAAGAGTTGCCATTTCATTTTCTGTTGGTCAACTAATCGACTTATCAACCAGTGGCTTCAGCTCTAAACGCAAATGTTTCATGCTACAAAGGGACGATTGTATTTGTGACATTAACACATTCATTTTGAAAATGAGCAGGTAATTTTACAAAAAAGACCCAGTCAGCTTTTCTGTAAAAGTCACACTGGCAATCTGACTGGATCGGACCTGGTGATATTTCTGTAACACTTTCTACACAGCTAAAGTCTGTGTACATGTCTAATTTAACTATGACTTCTAATAAACAAGAAAATAAATTAAAGAGTTCAAGTGCAGGGCACAAAGAGAAAAAAAAGCTCAGAAAATCACAGTAATGATCAGACTATCCAACTCCAAAGTCCATTAAAACGCTTTACAAACAGCATGTGAGCAAATGTAGGAATTCAAAGAACAGCCGCAAGCATATTTCAACTATGCAGTGGCACTTTTGGGCTGTATAAAAATAGGCTGCGGATGTATGATATCGAATAAAGGATATAGCTGATGAGAAATGTGATTGAAGGTTTCTACGGGGGTTTGATTAGTTTGAAGTGGGGCGAGTCCTCCTCTGGGGGTTGATGACCATCGTCAATCACCCATGCAGATACATTCAACATTCATTCAACTACAAGATACGCTTATTTAATTCCATCTCTGATGCAGCCTGTGAGAGAACTGTGAGCGCTCTTTTTCCCTTCCTTCAGGGTATCAACGGTTAAATCATTTTTAAAACGGCAGAACGTTTTTAACAGCACACAGAACAAAATGGGCTCTCAGAAGCCATTAGCTCCTCCCGCCCTGCTGCACACTACAGTACCCCTGCTCTTGTTCTCTAATAACAAATATGGGCAGCGCTGAAGCTGACAATCAGGAAGATCAGCACAATCTTGAGGCAGCGGGTTTCCTCTCACATACAATGCATGCCCTCTCATAATAAACTCAGAACCCATTAAAACAAAGCCATGCTTCTGTAGGTTGACGAGCTAAAGTTAGCAAAGCTACGGCCACAGTATGCTATGGCCTGCTGTGGTCTCTACCTCTGTTTGACATGTCGAAAGGGACTCCATGTGTTTAGGGCTGCAAAGATTAGTCGACCGAAAGACCATTAATCAGCATGTATTTTGATAATCGATTAATCATGCAAGTCATTTTCTGATGTTTCCATGTTCTCAAATGTGACAATTTGTTGCTTTTCTTTGTCTTACATTATAGTAAACTGAATATTTTTGGGTTCTGGACTAATGGTTAGACAAAACAAGGCATTTAATGATATCACCTTGGGCTCTACAAAAATGTGATGGGCAATAATTGTTAGCTGCAGCCCTAATGTGGCTAATCAAAATGAAACTGCTGCTGAAGGTGGAGTAATGTGTAGTGTTCCTGGTGCCCGCTGAAAACAATGGCAGTCACGGTAATTTTAATAACATTTTTGGCTGTGTTGTTGCCATCAATATGTTTCACTATCATGTGCAGTAAAACTGGTCTACAGGCTGTAAGGGAAATTACACACACTACACATATAATCATGTTTGAATACCTTCACTGCACATGTAGTCATGTTCATGTCCTTTATGTTTGATCATGCTGAATCTTGTACAGTGTAACCTTAACAGAAAGTATAACAATTGACTTGAGGTGAGTGACCACTTACAGAGACTTCTCACAGGGATGTTACCGGATGAGCCATTTTACTGCTTATGTTTGAAAGTGGCTAAAGAACAATGTAAATGGCTGAAAGCAGGACTTAGGCTGCTTTCAGACAGAATCAGGCGTTGCTGCAATTCGCCGCAGGGTTGTGTGGCGGTGTGGGAGTGTCTCATACTAACCAGCATTTCCAGCTTGAAGACCGATACAAGCGAAGCCACTTCACGGCGATTAACGTCTTTGTGCTCCCTTGTGGCGGGGTTGAACAGCTGATGTACAGTCATTACGGCGCCGATTGATAAGTCTCTCTTCCATATTCACAGTTGCTCAGTAAACAGCGGAATATTAAGGTAAACAGCTACTGCTACAATGCTACAAGGTAAACAAAGTTCTTCTTCACCTGGGCGTCTGCCGGTCTGATCGCCGGCGTGATTAGCTGCCGCAGCGTGGCGTCAGGTTGTGTTTCTCCAAAAGTTGATTCTGTTTTAACTTTTCACCGCAGGCCGCTGCGGTTTTTTGCAGTGCCCCCTGCGGCCCCCACCTCCGCAGCCTGAACGCAGTACCCCGGTTCAAATGAATGGGAAAACCGGCGATACTTTGACAGCTAATGAAATATCTACCACAACACTAGTTCTGCGTATTGCTGACCCTACATTTTAATTGTCTGAATGCAACAGAAGCCTGAGACTTACGAGTTCAGTAACCTTGGACAACCTAGCAGTTTGGGAGCCTGGTCGGAAATTGATACATCTTCAGACTTGATCATGACGGAAGCAACAAGTATGAAGGAATTCCTTAAATGATGAAGCAAAGCTCCATTCAGTACAACACCAAGTACAGTGCTATTTCAATTAATTTGGACCCTCCACTGGCCAAGATGGGTTTTCTGCTCTACTTTATTCAGTAGACACAGATTCGTGTGGAGCGTTGACAGAAGACCTTGATGTTGCAAAAGCTCCCCCTGTAATGAGGCATATAATTAAAGAGCTGCTGGAGCTGGCTGGGTTGAATTTGTGATCACAGCAGGCATCAGCTGCTCAAGGTTACAATGTTCTCTGTAACAAGTGGGCTGCTGTGAGGGGTGTTTTTTTGGACGCTTCAATCAGTGTGAGTGCTGTGCGCAGATTGTACTACGTAGAGACGTGGCTTAAGAGAAAGTATTAATCAGATGTGGATTCATACGTTGGACACATGCTCCACACCGAAACCAGGCTGTCACCATGCGGAAGTGTCCTTTAACAAGAGATTTCACCCTCTCTTACCGTTTATGGGAGATCTTCTGTTTCCTCTTATGGCAGTCCATTACCCATTCCTTCCGTACGATGATGCCCCCTGCTGATTTCACCTGGCTGTACTTGGGGGTGTTAGCGAAGGCACAGCTGGAGATTAATGGGCAGAGAGAGAGACGTGCACACACACACACACACACGCGCACGCACGGACGGACACACACAAATAGACACACATCTGGTTACATCACTAAAGAGAGGCTGACAAGGGCAACAGTCCGCTCTGACAGCAGAGATCAAGATGCAATCAAACTGAATTACTGAGAGTGCTAACAGGGCTGTTACACAGTCCTGTAATCGGTTTAGAAAAATTAACTGAAAATGAGATGAAAATGTCTCATGAAAGAACATCATGAGGGGCAATTAAGAGAGCATCATTTGAAAAGCATTTTTGCACTGTATTAAAAAAACGGTGATTTTATTATAATAATTATTTTGTCCATATCAGATAGAGGTCCCACAACTTAAACTTCATTACACATCAGCCACGCTACCATAACAGTCAAATTTCAGCAATGAAATATGTGATTATATTTTTACGTTATGTTACGTACGACTGAGAAGGATTTTCTCCAAAGAAAACCCTGTCAAAAATCAGTTTTATCTACTATGATAAAGCTTTCATTCTGTTCATCTGTCTTTAATCTTATCGTCTACCAACATTCTGCAAATTCACCACGTATTGATCTTTCTGCATATCTGCGGCTCTTTTGCATTTGCTCCCCATTTATCTCTTCACTTTCACTTTATGGGCTGAGCTGTCCTTGCCACCAGAGGACTTAGTTTAGTGTAAACTGCGGTGAACCGTGTCCCTTGCAGCAATAACTTTTTGATTAGGTGGGAATACAAAAATCACATTTTGTTGAAGTTTACTGTGAAAACTGTCAAAAACCAAAATAAAGAATCAAGAACACAGACTAAACAACACTGTCATTTTTAATGCATCTATGCACAAAGTCCATCAGACTATGGCGTGTGGACTACTTTACTACTACTACAGGTATTTTAAACAAGCTGCACCTGTTTGTTGTTGATGCATGGTAGCTTCTCTGTATCAACACAACACTGTCATGCAAAATATCACAATACTAAGCTCATAGAGAAGATAAGGTTGGACTAAAAAAATAAGTAATGCATCCATAAATGGTGTTAAATGGTAAAGTAAGGACAGCTTAAGCTTACAGTCTTCACATACTTATACTACTCACTGCCTCCTGCTTGATACTTACATAAGGTGTGTGGAGTCGGGTGTCCAGTCGGGTCGGTATTTGGCTCCCATGTCCAGAGCCTTTTCCCTAAGCTCCCCTCTGAAGGGGTTCTGGAAGCCGCTGAGGACAAACACCACTCCCTCCATGACCCGGTTCAATGGGACCTGCTGCGCCGCCTGGGATTTAGCTTTCTGTTGTTTGGGTTTAGGTTCGGGTTTGGACTGGCTCTCCCGCTTCTTGTCAGCAGACTTCTGTGCCGGGGAAGCTGGAGAGACAATTGCGAAAGTCAAGGAAGTTTTCCAGGTGAAGAAATGATCTTTATGCTAAGATTCAGACACTAAGGTAAGTGTTACCTTTCGCAGTGCTGGGGCTTGGTGTGCTGGCTGGGCTCGGCTTGTGTTTGGGGGTCGCAGCTTTGCCCTCGGGTGAGCCAGCTGGGCTTACTTTCTTCGAGGGTGGAGGGCCAGAGGCAGAGTGTCGCTCTTTGCTGAACTCAAATTTTCTTTTTGCTGGTGGCTATGGGGAAACACTTAATATCAGTAACTAAAACTTCTCAGAATTAAACAAATAATGTGCACCTATATGTTTATGAGAGGTGCAATGGAGGAAATACTGTTGGATGACAAGTGGAGTAAAGTAGACTCCCACAAGACTGTCCACACTTCCATTTAATTTAACGCCAGAAGAAGATTTGATAAATTGTACATTTAATAAACTTTACTCAAGTGTGGCAGGCAATTTCTTCTATTTGTTATGGGTGAGTCATCTGAAATAAAATGTCCCTCCAGTATGCAAACTATGATTCTGAAAATTTGTAGGTTATTATCGTCTTTAGAAAAAATATGAGAAACAGTTACAGTAGAAAACACTGTGATATCTTTTTAGACATGCATAGACATCTTTTTGTATTAATGTTTTCCTTTCAAAAGTCAAAGTGACATGTGGCTGATATTGTGTTATTTCCCCCATGTGAGCAGAGTAACAGTGATTTTTTTATCTGAGTAATGTAATGGCAATGTAATGTTTCAAGCTGTTTTTTTAAAGTCGATGCATACGTAACAATTCCATCCAATAAATTGGATTTTACCAACTAAGAAAGTGTGTTTTGAAAAACAGCGGAACATAATGATCTCTGCTGTATAATTTAAGAAATGTTATACAACACTAGTTATTTTTTTATACTGAAATGTATTCATGCATTCTGGGATCTATGGTTCCTGGTGAAGTCAGTACAGAAAATTCTTTATTAAAATGTATGAACAAATCCATTTTCAACCTGTGGAAAACACTGGCACACATACATTACTTATTAAAATGCTGACTGTTAATTGGGCAAAGGAGCTGTTCAATATGTCAGAAAGGTTTTGGTTTTAGCTGCGCTTGAGTTATTACTCTACTGATAGTAAGACAGGGTTCGTACAGCTTTTTAAAAGTAAAATTCAAGCCCTTTCAAGGTACCTAAGCCAAACATTTCCAGACTCTCGAAGCCTTTATCATCACATAGAAATTGTTATTATAAATTCCAAGAGACAAACAAATATGACAACGGGATTGTTTCATTATAATATTAAAAGATTTCTAGTTTACATGAGTGATTGTGTAGATGATGAAACACCAGATTATGTTGAAAATCAAGCATTTTTTCATGGAGTATATTCAAATTCAAGCATATTGCTAACCTTGAAAACATAACGGTTAAAATTAAGCATTTTCCAAACTTTTAAGACTTTGTACGAACCCTGGGAGTGAAAACAAAAACAAAACTTATTTTTTTCTTCTTCTTTTTTGGATCTCAATTCACTTCAGTTATTAGGTCAAAAGCTTAATTTTGCACACACTATTTGGTTCTAAATCAAATTAAATGAACTTTCCCAGACATGATGTGGTAGTTAAAACCCCCCATAAACTACAGATCCCATCCCACAACATGCTTTACTGCCTCTGTTTCATCGTCTCTACGGACCTCTCAGCTTTCCTGTTGTCTCAGCAAAACATAACACTAATGCTTAAGGGAACAGCTGTTTGACGGCTGTCCTTCAGGAGAGAAAATGATCATGTTTAGTACCTGAGGTGAAGCAGAGCTGGAGGAGGAAGCCTGGCCGGATGAGTGGGAGCTGCCACCAGCCTGCAGCGCAGCAGCAGCATAACTCAACTTCTGACTCTGAGGAGACACTAAAGAGAGGAAAGTGCAGACAGCCGGTGAGGGAACGACGTAGGTGCATAATAAAGAATGCCTTTGAAATCATCTCCTCCCTCTTGTCTCCAGGCGTTTTTAATTATTTGACATGATTAGCACTTTATTGTTACAAGGACCTGAAAGAATTTAATTGGGCTTCAGCAGCTGGTATATTTGAGTAAACGAATTTACCTTTAAGTGAAGTACTGGACTTTGTTGCATTGTCCCGATTGAAGAAGAGACTGCCGGGCTGAAGGCTGGGCCCGGATGAAGGAGACTCATCTTTCACCCTGAACTGTCCCAGCTTTGTGAGTTTCTGACAGCAGAGAAGAAAGAGAAGTTTAGTGCCAAAGGAGAAGATGGGAGAGCCGAGTGGAGTGCATTTTCTCTTAATATAGCAGAAAGGTTTTAACTTGACAAATGATTTCATAGCTGTAAAGTTGTGCAGTTCACAGGAGAGATTACGGGGCTACACACTGCAGTGAGATGCTGTGCCACGTTTTAGTGCTGGACTCCTACCAGAGCATCAAGAAAAGCAAAAAATATAAATACTACATCTGTTCATGTCAAAGTAAAGCAGTGCTGATAACAGTGCAGCGCCACATTTAATCTAACAGTAACATGCTCACAAAGACCATCTTCTTATTATAATGAATTCCATGCTGACACTAACATGAATGGATTGCTCTCTGATTATTTGTCTACCGGTGGTCTGTCTGGTTTCTCTAACTGGTTTGTTTTGTAAATGATAGTAACATCCTTATTTTAAGATGTCAAAAACATGAGTCATGAGTGTCAAAAACTTAATGTAACAAAGTCCAAAGTATAGAGAGTTTGCATTGAATGTCTGGTCACATTCTTAATCTGGTTTACTTATTTTTTCATCCGGCAGTTTCTGATTTTGACAATAATTTGGAAAGGTTATTGTTTGACTGTGTGTGTTAAAGACAACATTTAGCATTTGAGATGTTTGGCTTCCGTTGTTGAATGAAAAAGGGGTTTTGTAGAAGAAAATGTTTATATTTTTCAAAGTAAGTTATCGAAAAGTATTGTTTTGGTATAAGTACTGAAACTCAGGAATTGTATCGGCACGACTATCAATACCCAGCTCTAGTCAACGATATATTCTCATGTTCTCAAGTGAAAAGAATTAAAGAGAAAAAAAAATATCTATAGGGCACTCTAGAGTTTTGAGAACAAGACGTGGCATGACTTACCGGGGGCGTTGTTGCAGGAGGGTCATTTTTGTCAGGTGGTGAATGAAGCTTAACAAAGGCCAGTCCGTATGCTATGTTCTACAAAGTACACACACAAAATCATCTTAGATTTAATTTCACAAGTAGTAATGGAGTAACATTTAATTCAGTAGTTAACGGACCTACTAAACACACAACACATCAGCAGCCAGTTTCAATAAAGTAGATCCTTATTGTGCCATGTGTGTAAAGCAACTACTAGTACTACTACTGTGTTGTGACAGTGCTATGAAAATATTCCTAAATACAAATGTTTTACTTTTGGGTTCTGTCGATTAAGAGTGAGATGGATATATTAGTTTGCACGCTGTAAAACGTGCAGTGTTTTTTGCTTTTAAATGGCTGGGCCCTTACCTTGCTGTATGGCTGGCTACACACAATTTTCACTCTGTCCCACTTCTCCTGTGCTGTGCTCTTCTGCAGCTGTTGGGGCCCAAAGAACCGCACCCGGCTCATGTTGGTGCCGTTACGGCTCTCCGTGGGGGACATGAAGGACGACGTCACCAGAAGAACCTAAAACAGAGAAAGATTGACATCAAAGAATAAGGGAAAAAAATATGGAGTAACTACTAATTACAATAAATAGGAGGTGATATACTTTATCCTTGGTTTGCAAGAATACCTCATAGTCCTGGTCTCTGACAGCTGAAGAGTTCCCCACCAACACCTCGACGAAAGCTGACCCTTCATTTCCAATATCAATGCTGTGCACCTGCTCCTCCTTCTCGAACTGAGGGAAAAGTGAAACAGCACAGGTTAACAAGAAACAAAGTCAAAAGATCTACAAGAACAGATACAAGAAGTGAAAGTATTTTACCAGTCCCTTCTTTTAACATGTGCATGCAAAGGAAATACATATATATTATACTTACTCTGTTAATCAAAATTACAAAGTGCTTTACTATTTAAAAATAATACAAGTTACAAATCTTGTATTAAAAAGTTTTTTTAATGATTTAAAAGGTGATATTGTTTAAACGCTGAAGAGCAGGGACCAGTAAACGACCAGCAGGCAGAGGTCTAACATCTAAAATGTCACCAAGAGACTATACGCCTAAAGTGTGTTTAACATATTCTGTAAAATCTTATAATCTATTCTGAAAGCCTAAAGGCAGGAGGTGAAGAGAGACAAAGACAAGCACAATGTGTTCTCGTTTCCCATACTTAGTTAAAAGCCTTGCAGTAGCAGCATCTTTAATAAGCTAGAGACGGGCAACTGACGTCTGCCTAATCCCCAAACAATAAAGACAACTGCAACTTTTGTTTCCAAGATATTCTGTGGTCAAAAAAAAGGAAATTGATTCATAGCCATAATGTGCATGTGAGATGAGGAAGGAAGGCACGACAATGCAGACAAGGGGGTTCCCAAAAGGACACAAATATATCAACAAAGGAGAAGTGGGAGTGGAAGTCGACATTTTTAATTGGTGATAAACCACACAAATGGCTTCACACTTCACAAGTTAAAGAAAAGATGTCTGCACAACCCAAATTTGGCAATTTGGGGGATTCAATTCACTGAGTTGTAATAACGTCTGTGATATCCAGCAATCTAGATCTGAGGATCCATGTTTGATTTGGATCAAATTAGCTGGATTACCTTTTAGGTGCAAGTATCTACAACATTAATAATGACAAAACAACACGTTATGTAACCACTGAGGGCTAATATCTGTGGAATACCTGCAGAATGACTGATGTCTGCTTCTCCCCGGGTCTTGCTGCTTTCCACTTTCTGTAGGTGTCAGAGCTCAGCAGGTTGTCTGCCTTGTGGGTCTGTTTTGCATTATGACAAGGTATGAGTGGAAGAAGGCTCACATTTGGCTTAATGCTTGAAAAAATATATCCACAATGCTTGGTGACAAGAGACGAAAGGGAACATGACTTTCTGTACATTTTACAAATTCAATTTAAGTGACAAATGAACTTACAGTGTCCTCGGTGCTGCAAGACACGACGTGTTTGAGTTTGATTTCTGGCATGTTGTTGTTGCTTCTTGACAGGTTAAAGACAGATTAATTAGCCAGCGTGAAGGAAAATAACCGGGCGCTTGCCTTGCCACTAGGTGCTACCATAGACTGTATACAGTCCACGGGTGCTACCGTAACCGGTTAACAAAGCATAAAACACCCAGCGTCCTTTCAGTGGTAGTAAATTCAGCCTCGAAAAGTAATGTAAATTTACTTTGTTGCCAGTCAGCGTCAGACAGACCGTTGGCTAACGTGATAGCATGCTAGCAAACAATAGGCAGAGTGAAGTTTTCCTGATTAGCCTGATGATTTTAACACACCTCTAGGGCTGTTACGCTTGAACCTTTGAAACTGTTATGCACTTGACACATAGCCGCTTACTGTGGCAGTACATTAAATTATCAGAAATCACATATTCATGCTTTTAATTTTAAGTTAAATGTGCGTGGAGGCGAACTCATATTCCCACCAAAAGCCCCGACGTGTGTGGGGCTATGACGCAATTTCCGACTAACGGTATTTCCATCCAATGAGAGCTTTCTCGTCTTCTTCTGCAATTAAATAACCGCATCACCAGAGATTTATCGCCACCAATCGTTCAGAATGTGTACTTGTTAAGAAGTCCTGTGAGTGAAACCAATTTGTAGGAAACAAAATATCTTCAACCACCTAGGCACTTAAAGACATGATTAAAAATAGATTACCAAAAAAAAAAAAAACTTAAAAAAAATTTTTTTTAAACATCAAGTCATTGATCCCGTTCGTTTCCAGTTTTTGAAGCTTTTAAACATGGCATGTTTCCTGTACACTGTCATCTTTTTTTTTGTCGGTAAGAAACCTTTCAATAGACCTTTCTCATGGCAGACATTTTGAAATCTCATAGCAGGAAAAGTACAGGTGTAATTAACGTTAATAACATCTCAATTTCTTGCATTCCTGACTGGACTGCAACTGTGAAAATTAAACAGCGGGTGTCCCTGTTTCCTAGAGTTTTATTTCTAGAAATCAGATAACACTGAACTGATCCCTAGGAGGTAAACTAGAGACAATCCAGATGAAGACCCAAAAAGGATAAAAACAGAGCTAAGGAAAAACATTAAGAAAGGTACACCATAAATCAAAATGAATATTTAAGCTATATACCGATGCACAATAAGTACAGAAGTATAAGTAGAAAAAAAACGATACAATAAACCAAATAAGAAAACTGTATATAATACCCTAAGCCTAAGCCAGTGTACAAAAATGTGCTCCATGTGCATTGATGTAGTATATGTGCAATAAAACAGACTTCAGCCAAAAGTCCAGTTTCCTCAAAATTAAAATGTCAACTTTGTAAACACCCTGAACAACGGAACATTTAGACATCTGTGGATTAAGTTAAATCTTATATGTAAATTGGATCTTAAAGTTCATTTATGTATAGATAATAGTTTTTTTTTGATGGATGGATAAGACTGTATGGTCCCCTGTATTTTTTTTTTCTTTTGTTCTCATTATTTATTTATTAAATCTTTAATTAGATTAAATCTTAATAGAACAGAGCCATTGTTATTAATTACACCTGTGTTCTTCCTGCAATGACATGTGCTGCTATGACAAGACGTATTCTCTCATGAGCATCGTGACACACTTCCTCACTTATGTAATAAATGTTGCAAATTGCGTTACAGCTTGAGCTGCAGTCTTTCTCCCTCCAGAGGAACTTTAAACACCGCCTCAGGATCACGCTGTGTTAGACATGCTGCAGCGGCTGTTGCAAATGCAATTGGAGCAGCATTTGGTAAGACCAAATCAAATCTGAGAGTCTGCGCTTGTGTGCGGTGTGGATTAACCACAAGATGAAATGATGAAAAACCTCTTTTAACAAACCTTTTCATCTTTTATTTAAAAAAAGAGCACAGAGGTAGGTCACAGGCCAACACATAAATTGTTCAATATGGAGATTATGGGAGAGACAGACCACCACTAGCTATACAAGAGATCACATAGTGCATGGTTGTGAAATGCTGGTGACATAGATATGTATGTATAATATGTACAATAACTGAAAGGTACATAAGCTACGCATTACCATCAGTATGAGAATCAATCTGAAGTCTAATGTGAGTTCAGTGTAGCAGATGAATCATGTGACTTCTCCTCAGTGAGCTCAGACGATCTCCAAGTAGATGGCCGTCTCTGCATCGGCCACAGCAGTACCCTGCACCTCTCTTGTGCCTCTGACTCCCAAACCTGCTCGTCTCTCTATTCCTCCACCCTCTCCGCCTCGTCTTCTCTCCCCACCTCTTCTGCCCATTGGACGGATCTGAAAAAAGGAACAGATGTTGCTAATCCTCAAATTTGGGAATTAGGGATTTTTGAGATTTAGAGATTTCTGTCTATGCAATGCCCTCTGTTGCCAAGGACATAACCTACACTCATGATCAAATACCTGCTTAGTATGGACAAAAAGAGGTGTGCAGTTCTGGTACACAAGTTGGTAGCTGCCGTTGGTGTAGATATGAGTCACTTCTGTGCAGTTAATGTAGAGGGGCATCTGGTCCTGATAAATTCCCAGTCCTTGAGGGTACACAGCTGGGTGTCTACTCAGGACATGTCTGAGAGGAGCAGAACAGGTACGTGAACCTCACAATAAGCAAGTGTGAGAAATTTAAGTGAACATTTAAAGGCTTCACATACTTCCCAGCTCTCTTTCGGCAGCAGTAGAAAAAAAGAGACATAAGGAATATGACCAGGCAGATGGCCACAGCAGGTATCACCAACAACAACAAAGGTGCCGTCTCTGTATATGCACAAAAAGAGCAGCAATGGATCAGCATATGACGTAAAACTATGATATAATAATCACAGTTTTCCCTCCACGCCACAGGTGGAACAACATGGATTATAGTTTAACTCTAAAGGCCTTTCAGACATATTGCTTGTCACTCAAGCTTGATGTAATGGCTCCACTTAGATATTTCATAATAAGATCTTTAAAAGCTTCTTAAAATGTAACATACTAAGCACTGCAATATGAAGAAATATAAAATGGACTGCAGCAACGAAAAAGCTGTACTTATAGTTCAATAGGGGTACAACAACATGAGGCTTTCTTTGCAGCATTTCCTAATTCATTCTTCAGCTTATTCTCTTCTACTTATGTTTTCAAGCTGCAGGCATGTTGCACAGATCTTTCCGCACCAGTCCTACATCGGATCAGAGTGAAAAAAAAAACAAGACACAGAGCTGTTGTCTTTTTTAGTGTGAAAAAACAGTGCTTTGAACGCACCTTCTTCTCCCTGCAGCACCGTCAGGGAGTCATTTCCCAGTGCGTTGAAAGCAAAGCAGACCACCGTCTCAGGTTTGTCCATGCGGCCCCTCAGAGTAGCTGTTAGCATGCCAGGCTCAGATGTTACCGACACGTTGTAATCACGAGGTGGAACAGTCCCATTCACGCTCCAGGTGACTGCTGGTTTGGGGTTGGAGTCGACTGAACAGCGACAAGCCACCTCCAAATCCTCCACAACACAGGTGGAGGAAAGCTGGAGGATGACTGGTTTATCTGTAGGAGAGAAAGAGCACATTTGAATTTTGCCTGAAACTCTGAAACTTAATGCACTTAATTTTTTATGTTCTTTGAATTATACTTTACTTTTTATATATGTAATATTGTAACTCTGTTTTACCATATTGTGTTTACTCCATACACAAAAGACTGGTTCCATATGTACAAACATATGGAACCAGTCTTTTGTGTATGGAGCTTTTAACTATACAAAACTGAGGCTCTAGGAATAAAAAGTGCTGTATCTTATACAGATTGTAAAGCCCTTTGAGACAAGAAGCTTGTTCCTTTGGACCATATAAATAAACGTGACTTGATTTGATTTGATAAGATTGTGAAAAGTTAGGAAAAGATTAATATGATTGTAACATTAAAATGAAAAGTTTGACATTTTGGGAAATACGCTTCTTTATTTTCTTGCCGAGATTAGATGAGAAGATTGAAGATTGATGGAGGAAAAAGTTTCCTTTGAAGCCCTTCTCCTGTGACATTTTGGCTACATGCAAAGTGAAAAGGGAACCTGGAAACATTTTACTCCCTTGTAACATCTTAAAGGACAACTTAACACCAGCTGAAAATCTTGTTTTTGCTGACCGCTAGTGATTTAACTTATCACCTTGCTGCAGTGATGTTAAAGTACCCTCCAGGGTGTGGTTAGTACACTGTGACATCACTGTTGGGTGTGGTTACAGGTGCAACAGAGAACACTTCTGACCACACCCAACCAGCTACAGGTGAAACAAACTTGAAACTTTCAACAAGAAAGGGCAGCGTAGTGAAACTCTGCTTTTTAGCCTGGTGTTACTGTTGCTTTTTGACGCTCTTAAAAACCAAACCTATATGTAGGTAAGACTATTGTCAAACAGTCCAAATGTGTGTATGGCGATTGGAGGTAGGCCTACAGGAAAAAGCATTACATTGTATGTTCAGCAGTGTGGGCCGGGACTCTCCTCGACCAATCAGGTTCTGTGCTGAGCAGCGGACCCTCATGTCTCGGGTCACGTTGTACACCCGGACTGTGTGTGTCCGCTGGTGGAGGTGAACTGTGCGGCCGTGTTGAATGTAGGACCAGCGGTACTCAGACACCGGCGGGTCAGCTTTACATGAGCAGACCAACAAGGCACTGCCCCCCTCCTGCACTGTCAAGGACTGGACCTGAACCATTACATCTTTTGGTGAAACTATGGAGCATAAAAAAAAAGAAAAAACAATAAAGGTTTTACTGTAAACTGAGCCAAGAAACATAAAGATACTTAGTCACAACTATGCTTACATGTCACATGCAGATCCTTCGAACTGGCCAATGTTTTGGCTCCTGGGTAGCTGACTTCACACCTGAGCCTGGGTTTCACCTGGTGTGACACAGTAAAGGACAGAGAGGCCAGTAACATTGGCCTGTGGGGCTTTGGGTGGAGTGTCTGTACCTCCCCAGGCTCAGTGCTGTTCAGCTGGGCTCCTCTATCCCAGCTCCACCGCAGGGCAGGAGGTCTGGAGGGGCAGTAATAGCTGACGGAGCAGTTCAGGGTGACCAGCTGTCCCTCTGTGGCTGACAACATGTCGCTGATGACAGGAGCCTCGGGAGTGTCTGTCAGTGATGAAAATCTCCATCATTACTGTCTTTTATTACTGCAGTGTATTTCATTAAAGACAAATGATTATTCTACAAAGGCACAGAATCTGTGCAGAATCTCCTAAAGAGGCCATTACTGTGGATTATTTGTCCCAGGAATAGGAACTATTTAATCAATCAGCCCATGTGTGATAGCATTTAAAGTGGTTTATTATTTTGTCTTTTTATGTTTCTTCAGATCTGTTTTCTTTATTCTTTTTTGGACCAAATGTAAAAAGTACTTGTTGACTATTATTGCTCATTCAATATAAAAAGAGTTTATTTGTAATTATTTGTTAATTTATTTATTACTATGTTTGGCATGATGGTGACCTGTAGGGAAGAAATATCTACACGCCGTACACTTCTACACTTTGGACTGCAATATGCAATAAAAATGATTGACAAGAACTTTCATCTCAGCTATTTGGGTTTTTGGTTTTTGTATGTAATAAGTCACGTGTCAGAGATTCTCCACTGTGTGTTTACACGAATATACTATATTTCTGCTCCTATACAATGATAATTTTTCCATGTTCTAAGGCCTGGATACACATACATTATCTGGTTGTTAAATATCCAAAAGAACAACTGCTTTTATATGAGAAGAAAGAGGCAGTACAGTGACTCCCCCACTCACCCACAACATCCAGATTGAAGCTCGTTGGCTTCCCCCAAAGTAAGTCATCACCTCTCTTCAGAGCGATCTCAAACACCTGTGAGTCATCCTGGCTGATCTTTTCGATCTTGACTGAGCAGTCTCCATCTGCGATTCGCCCAAAGAGGGATGTCCGGCCTTGGAAATCCCTGCTCACTTGATCTCTGTCCTCGCTGTTAAAAGCGGTGCTGCGGAGAGGGAAGAAGCGGCCACCGCCTCTGAACCTCACCCGGACGTCCACCCTCTCCTTCCTCCCCCTGAGAGGATGTGGAGCTAGAGGAGTGAAAGAGCAGGGAATCACCACACAGGAGTCCACGAGAGCTTTGACACTGTTGGGGACTGAGGGCACAGGAGAGATAGCCTGGACTCCCCTCCACAAGGCCGCTGCTGTGATAGAGAACAGAAAATAATTTACCATTACACAGGATCTGATGTAACTATGCCTTGTTCTAGGTTCAGGTTTAAATCATGGGAGACAGCAGGTTTGTTATCAAGCTATCCAGCCATATAATTGTGCCTCATAATTGTGATGTTCAGGTTTTATGTACTTGATTTTTCAGTTTTAACTTGACCTCTATGAAGCCAAAGGCAATTCCCAGAGTGCATGGCCAATTAAAAAGTTTCTGTTCCAAGCCACAAAGCTCTCACTTCAAATCATGGAGGTGTAGCTGAATTACTCCCTTGAGATCTTGTAGAAAGGTCATCATAAAGAACAAGTTTGAACTAACATGAGGTTAGATTTGCTGTATTTCTCTGCGCTGTCTGCAAATACATAATTTGACCCAGAAACGTTTCGCAACAGATGTATATTTAGAAAAGGGAAGAGGGCAACTGCACTTTTGGCTCTGGAAAATCTACTACACATATTTTTTTTACTCATTGGACATTATGTAGTAAATATTTTAAAATCAAAATTATCTTGATTATTTCAGGAGACGTTTGCATATGTACTTTCACATTGTCATCAACTTCATGGAGAAAACAAATGAGCATATAATTATTAAAGCAGCAGAAATTATCCTTATCTGTGAATATAATGTAATCCTCCAGTACAGTATATTCTGCAGGAGACATTTACAGACAAGAAATAACAATTTCTCCGTCTCTTACATAAATAGATCATGGTAATAACAGTGATATCAGGGATAACAAGTCTTAGGTTAACATATGACTGAATAATGAATAACCTTGAAATTCATACAGAAATCTGAAGCTAATGGATTTTAAAAAAAAACCCATAAAAGGATTAAATTACTCACCAAAAATCAGAGGACACACAAGAAAGACAGTGTCCACATGCATGACTGCAACAACTGCTCTGCCAGCACAGACTGAGGGAAGGATGAACAGAGGAGCAAAAAGGGGGAAGTTGGAGTGTTTCTTTGTGCTCGTGGTACTATGACTTCACTTTGATGCCTCCTCTTACTCTTCCAATAACTTCAATATCATCTATGCTTATTACATTAATCCATTACATACCATTGAACTAATGACTCAAAATGTAATTGTACAATCAGCAATGGTAGGTTTACAACTTTACAATTATTTGAACACGTCAAAATATTCAAATACTCATTCACGTGGTGGAACTTGGAATTGTTTGCTAGGGAAAGAAACACCTCAGCAAGTATCTGTGAGACAACACATGACAATGGGTGAGTCACTCTCATGCTGTTGGCCATTTCCTCAAAGGCTCCAACAACTAAATGTGTTCATTTCTGATTCCCTTTGTCAACACGGAGTGTACTAACCAAACCTCTTACCGTGTGATATAAGTGATAGCGATAAAAGATCCAAAAGAAGGTTGAATAAAACAGATTAATGATTAACTGTTCTGTCGACAATAAACATCTGTCAATGTAAGTAGGTCATCACAGTGAAAGGTTAGAAGCAAAGGTAAAAAGTGTCATGCTACAACTTTTGTATTTCAACAGACTATTTAGGCTGCTGGTCAATCTGTTTGTATACACAAAAATATATAAAAATCTCTTATAGACTCTCATAGTCAGTTTTATTTTATTTTTGTTTTTTATTTTGAAGTCACAATATGTTATGAAAATGCATAACAGTTTTATATTTTACTTCCAAGTCAGTGGAGGGAACTGGCATGTTTCTGCAAGATCAAACAAAACTGATTAATCAGAGGCAGGGACAAAGACTTGAACTCTTTGAACTATGGACCCATTGATAAGTTGTTTGAATTGCTGCCTAAGTCATGGCACTCCGCCTCCCTCCACCTTAAGACAGAACACAAACAGCTTTCCTGCGAGCACTCATGACTGCAATTGCAAAACTAGATGAGAGGGAAGGTGACGCAGAACATATTTCTTTAAGGTAAGCATTTTCAATGAGAAACGTAGTATTTGTGCAGAAATCCTTATTGTTTTTTTCATACTGTAGTTTTCTGAATGTAAGTGTTATAACTATAAAGCTCACTGAGTTCAAAGTATCACCAAACTGTGCTCTTAAGACAGAGTAATAATCATTCATTTACAGCATTCTTCCCGACAGTATTTTCTAAAGCCATGAACTCAGCTCAGCAATTGCTCCGGTCTCAAAGAGATTTGTTGCTGAATTGGACCCGTGACCACCCAGCACCCTTGCTGCGTTGGCTGCGTGATGCTGAGGTGCTTTCCTCTGCCCACTACCTGTCTCTGCTGGAGAGGTCACCTTCCAATGCCGTGGCCCTGGCCCTAGAGACGGTGTGTGCCACTGAGGAGAGCAGCAAAAAGTTCCTGCAGGTGCTGAGGGAGGTGCAGGATTATTACTGCAGGGATCTGCAGGCCTGGGTGGAGAGACACTGCAGGAACGATGCCGTCAGTAAGCCAGTGCCTGCACCCTTAAAAGTTGAAGGTGAGGTTGAATTAATATATTGGCGATGACTACTATAAGTATTTATATAAACAGGTGCATTTAAAGTTAAAGGAAAGATGCATAATATTGTTTATCAAAGTCTTGCAGTGCAAACTGAAGGACTGGAACTTCAGTCAATTAAGTTTTACTGCTGAGTAACAGAGGTGTGAGAAGATTATTAACAGGGTACAATCAACTGTGATGTCTTGCCAAGTATTTTTTTTGCTGACTTTGTCTCAACAGCTGTTGGATAGTTCTATGTATAATGATGTTGTAATGACTTTGATGATCCATGACAGTTATATGTTTGTTTAAAACTTAACTATCAAATACCTGCAAAACGAATGACATTCCCATGAGCCTAATTATCACGTTAGCATGCTACCATGGTAAGATGGTCAGCATGGTAAACATTATACCTACTAAACATAAGCATGTTGGCATTGTCATTGTGAGCATGTTAGCATGCTGATGTTAGCATTTAGCTCAAAGCACTGCTGTGCCTAAGTACAGCCTGACGGAGCTGCTAGCATGGCTGTAGATTGCTGTGAATCTGACATTTTAAAGCAAATGCATGGTATTCATACAAACTTGAAATTACACTATGTATTATCATATATATCAAATGTGTTATTTACTATATGAATCTTGTGAAATCCACAGAGAAGAAGCCTAAAAGCGCCATTGCTAAACTGTTCAAAGGAAAGAGTAAGGGATTTACCCTGACTGCTGATGTTAAAGGTATGGATTCATCATTTCATCCAAAACTAGATTTTAGAATATACATTATTTCTTATGTTTTCTTTCGAGTGATAAAAAATCCTTGACTTGTTACCATTACTTTATGCCATGTTTTTAAAATATGTTCAAGTGAAATAATCTTCATTTTGCAGCTAAAGAACTGAAACCTAGCAGGAGTGTAAAGCTGGCTAACATACGAGGTATGTCAATCTTAGGTGAACTGAAGGAGATAAGTCAGAAATATTCATCGCATAGAAAACTGAGGAGTAATTTAAGTAAAACTTGATGATTATATATTTCATCTTCCTGTCTTCTATTGCAGTTCCCATTTCTGCCCATAAAACAACCCTACTGAAATGCACAGAGCAGTTAAAGTGTTACTCAGAGGGCGAGGGAGTGGCTTCAAACTCAGCTTCTCACATCGAGATTCGCTACACTGACCTTTTTGTGACAGAAGATGATGACTTAGTTGACAGTAGCCAACATGAGTACTTTGACCTGGCGAGTAGACGAGCTCGCATCTATGTCCATCAGGCTTGCCAGCGCATCCGGCCGTGCCATCTATTGAGCCCCCAAGGAACATCGGAGCGGGCCCCCAAAAGGGTTAAAGTGAAGGGTATCGCTGGTATTGGAAAGAGCGTGGCAGTACAGAGACTAGTGTATGAGTGGGCGATTGGGAAGAACATGCGTGAATTCACCTGCATTTTTGACCTGCGCTTCAGAGAACTCAATCTGATTGAAGAACCGGTGAGCTTATTGGAGCTGCTTGGAGAACGGTTCCGGTACCTGAAGGCAGCTCTACCTGATATTTTCACCTCACCAAGCTCTTTGCTCTTCATCTTAGATGGATTAGATGAGTTCAAATTCCCCTTGGACTGGAACAGTCCTGACAAAAACATTGACATTGGTTCAAAGGTGCCAGTGTCAGAGCTGATGGTGGCTTTAATCAAGGGAAGCCTTCTCCCAGAGGCATCAGTCATTCTCACAACAAGACCATCTACTGAAGCTCCCAAGCGTTTCTTCCAGAGATGTTGTGTCGTGCTGGGCTTTGAGGAGGACCAGGTGAAGGAATATACCACCAAGTTCTACAAAGACAGTAAAGTTGCTGAAAAAGTCTACGATTACATCCTGAACAATGACAACCTTTTTGTGCTGTCCTTCATCCCTCTTTATTGCTACATCATCTGTACCGCTATGGCTGAGTTCTTCTCTTCAGGAAATCAAGATGTTGGTGACTCAAAGTCTCTGGAGCTAAACCCGCCCAGAACAGTCAGCGAGGTTTACTTCTGCTACCTGTTTACAGCAGTCAAGCACCATGCGCTGAGGGGGAGTGCAGAGAGAAGCACTCCTAGATCTGAGATTCTCTCACTAGCAAAGCAACAACTGACAAACCTGGGAAAACTGGCTTATGAAAACCTTCTGCAGAAAAAGATCATGTTCGATAGAGCAGATTTGGAGAACTATGGTGTAACACCTGCTGATCTTCAGAGCACCTTTCTCTGTCACATCCTCCAGCCTCTCAAAGAGGAAACAGTGGAGATGTTTTCATTCTTCCACTTGACTGTTCAAGAGCATCTGGCTGCCCTCTACTGCGCAATCAATCTCTTCAAACAAGAGGACATAATCCAAGCTCTGGACTTCTGGTGCTTTGGGCTACGTCCACCATCCTCAGCAGCTGCCCCCCTGCAAAACAAAGACCTCAACATGGACAAGCTGGAGAGCCTCCAGATGTTCACACGCTTCTTCATGGGAATGCTCCGAGCTCGGCTGGCAGGTCAGTTGGATGGCCTTGTTCTTTCCCCAATGGAGCAAGGAGATGGCATCCCTGCCAGGCTGGGCTTGTGGTTCCAAGACCAGTTTAAGGGCAGGAAGCTCAAGAACCAGGCAGCCCTGAATCTTCTCCACTGCCTGATGGAGTTCCACATGAAGGAAGCCACCAGCATGGCAGCATCAGAGATCAAGAAACTCAACTTGTTTAAAATGAAGCTGAGTGTTGTGGACTGTGCAGCCATGCACTACGTGCTGCAGTTCTCTCCACACAACCTGCAGGAGCTAAACTTAGGCTACTCCAACATTGGAAACAGAGGACTTAACAGACTGGGGCCAATCCTACACCGCTGTGAAAGTCTCTAGTGAGTAACTGATTTTATATTAACCTGTCATATAGATAAGAATTGCCATTTGAATACTGGGCAATGGAAACAAGCCTGGGTTTGAATTTCCTGGTTGACGAATGGCTTTCTGTGTGGAGTTTGTGTGTGTGTCTGTGTGTTAACTCTGAAACAGACTGTTAACCTCTCCAGGGTGCGCCCCACCTCCCACCAAATGCATGCTGGGATAGACTCCAGCCCCCTTACAAGCCTGAGCATGATCAACCTAATGTTTTTTTCTGTTCTTTTTCAGTTTGAGATACAACTGCCTAGATAGGCAAGCTGCTATTTTAGAATCTGCAGTTCTGAAATCAAATGAGTGCCGAGTGAAAAAGCTGTTGTAAGTCATGAAAGAATATTTATTACAACTATCATAACATCACTTTGAAAAACACACATTAAGGGTTTAGAGCTACAAAGGTGAAATGTAAAATGCATAAATGAGCATAATAGTGCTTGAGGGGACATATTAAATAGTCTAACTCATTATTATGGAACGTCATTGTCATTATCAAAACATTAACAATTGATCAAAGTTAGGTCCACTTTTTGTTTCTTTGTCAAACCCTTCTGCACTTACACCCCAAGGGTTTCTGCAGTGTTCACCAAATTACATTTAAGAACTTTTTAATACCACATATAATGCAATTTAATACCATTTTTTACAGTCATACCAGTCAAAGAATGGCAGAAAAGCAGTAGGGACAATAAGGCCAACAATTCGTTATTAAGAGTATGAATTTATTGACATTTATATCACATTTTTGTCAGCACTTCCCAGCTGTATATAACAATAATTCCTAGAAATATAATGAATCAATTAACATGATCTGGACCCAAATAAGTGACAGAATGTTAATGGATGGGTTAACCAATTAAAAAATAATGGATCAATTTAAGTTTTTACTAAAACTGACACTTGCCCATTATGAGACGATGAGCTTCCTATCTCCAAGCCCTTGATATGAGTGATTAGACACAATATTATATGTTTTTTACTGCAACACAATTCTTCTACTCATGTATCCAGTATGTGTGGCAATAACCTGGGTCCAGAGGGGGTTTTGGAGCTCTGGAACGCTCTGGAGCACAACACCACTGTGGAGGAACTCTATCTGGACATCACCGGCATCACAGAACGAGGAACAGAAAACATTGTCAATTGCCTCAGCAAAAACACCTCTCTGAAGACACTGGCGTAAGATTTAAACACACCAACTGCTGCTCAGTGTTCTCAATGTTATATTGTGTGAAAACACTGCCATCTAGTGTGAGTTAATGCCTTGTCACAATGCAAAGTAATAACTCTTACCTGGTTACTTTCTCCTTCATCAGTATTGTTGGGAATGACATTGGAGAGGTGGGGAAGAGGAGGCTGAGGGAGCTGGAGCAACGTCGACCGGAACTCCGGATTATTGCAAACTTTGTGGATGACCTTGGATTACTTCAGGCCTACCTGGACTGGGTGGAGGAGATCCGGGCAGACAGAGACCAGATGGACTCAGTGAAGAATGTGGACGCCCTGCAGTCGGTGCTGAAAGGGCTGCAGGTGGCAGGAGAACAGGTGGAGAAAGCAGAGAACGCAGAGAAAGCCAAGATGCTCCAGACAGAGATTGTGAAATTGCTGAAGTCTTCCACAGAGCTGATTGGAGGAAGATAAGGGTTTCATCTGAAGTGGCAAACGCTTTCATAGCATCCACCAACATTCTGCCTTCAATCTGTAAAAGTGGAATTCATATTAATCCTAATGTTCTGCTTGAGATCCTGTAGACCCGAACATACTTTTACAACTCAAAAAACACACCTAACATTGTTTCACCAGCTTGATTCTTTATGACTTCCAACAAATTTCATGAGCTTACAAGCATGATTTTGAACTGATGACATGTTTCAGAAGTCCGTTACGTTTTGTTTGTGGCTCAGAGACCCCAGCTTCTGCTCTTACTGTACACACCTCTGGCTCCAAGCTCTTGACATGAATCGCTAGACACAATTTGTATTTTACTGCGACACAATTCTTCTACTAGTTTATTAAGTATGTGTGGCAATAACCTGGGTCCAGGTTATCAGTTCTACCTCAGCTGTAAAACATGGCTAAATACAATAGATTTTTATTTTCTCTATATCTGTGATTGGTGTTGAGAGTACTTTGTATGGAGCACTACACCTCCCAACTCCCAAATAAGTATATTTAGAGTTTAGAGGTTTTTAATGGTTTGTTAATAAGAGTCTGTTCTGTGACATGGTACATCAAGAGCTATACAGCATTGCATAACAGACTGTTCTAAATTTTGATTTCCGTTTGTGAAAGAGACTGAATAATAACGACACTTTGAAGAAGAATTCATTGTGTCAGTGGAAGTCTACAATTCAGTTTTTAAATTCTGATGTAAATTTTCTCTCTGTCTCCATGAAGAGATTTGATCATTTGATGGTAAATCACAAAGTTACTAAACTGTTTGATTATCTGTTCATTAAAAAAGGAAATCTCTTTAGCCACCATGGTGTTTTCATAAAAGAACACTATTGCTATGTGTCTACAAGTTTTTACATAATCATGTTAAGTAAAAACTGCGTAGCTCTGTGTTGGAAAATCTACTGCAAAGATCAGGTACCTACTTGCACTTGTGCAAGTTCCTCATTGTCAAAATAATTCCAACAAGCTCTCTGAAAACGCAACCTCACTTCTAAGGAACTTGACTTCTCTCTGCATCTTCCATCTATCTGCACAACAGACCTAATGAAAATGTAAGTCATTATAACTTCCATAAGAAACATATGAATAAGTCACAATTTAAGATTAAAATAGCAAGATTTTGTTTTTTAATTTTGAGTTAATGTCTGATTCACTGGGATTTAGATTAAACAGTCATGGAGAGATGAACGAAACTTCCTGTTTCTTCTTTTAAGCATTATTTCATGTTCTGCATCCTGTCAAACTAAAGCTGTGTGTTTTCAGAGTGACTACGATGCTATGAGATGACTGACAAACAACTATTTGTTTTTGCATATCAGTTAATGAAGAACAGCTTTTATCTCTGCAGTAGGGTCACATAGAAGCATCCTACCAATATTGACGTTTGAATGAATATTCCCATGATCTAACTTTATTAAAATGTCTTACAAATCTGCAAAACATGTTTTTAAAATAAGTGCTCATTAATCAAATTGTTCAATTTAACAAGGAATTATTTTCAAAGTAGTAATCTATTCCTCTTTTTACTTCGAGTGATATATTGGTGAATTGCATCACCCTGTCTTTAAGAGTTGCTAACACATTGTATGAAACCTATATGGTTTAATTTGTATGGGATTTAGTTGAACATTTTATTGGCTCAGTTAAATGCATGATTAAATGAATGTCCATCTGAGTATTGAAATGTCACATTTGGCTTTTACCTTCAAAAAATAATCTTATTACTTTAGGGATGAAATGTATCAAACATGTGAACTGTTCTATCTGTAGTCTCTAGACGGCTTCAAACTTAAGTTTCTGCCTCTCCTGACGAACAAAGATGGCTGCAGCTCTGAATGTCCTTCTCACTGGCTGTCTGCTGCAAAGTGAGTACAAAAAATCTTTAGCAAGGCATTAGAGCAGTAAAATGGCCTCTCTACTGTAACCTATCTTCATGATTTGTGTTTTATGTTTCAGGCGCCCTGTGTCAGGTGTTTGAGGTCATTATTCCACAGTCAATAGAGGTTCTGCGTGGTTCCTGTGTGACCATCCCCTGCTCTTTTAACATAGAGAACATATATGCAGCCAAATTGGACAACACATGCAAAGCAATATGGAAAAATAAGAAAAATATAAACAGCATTGTGTTTGATAGTACTGAACAAACTAGAATAAACGGAGAATTGAGGGGAATACTAACTGCAAAAGACTGCACCACAACCCTGAATAACACTGTTCCTGATGACAGAAATCAATATTACTTCAGACTGGAATGTGAGCAATTGAAATATGATTTTAAAAAGGTAGTGGATATTTTGGTCAAAGGTAAGTTTGATGTTCATGTTTTAATTTTTCAATTTCCCATTGTATTATTTCACGGAGTTGTGGATTTACTGCAAATCAAATAATCAAGCTTAAAGTAATGACTGGTCAAACTGTACCTTCCCGCCAGATGATCCTCCCAGACCGACTCTGACTCTGTCCATACTGAAGGTGAAGGAGGGAAACTCTGTGAGTTTGAAGTGCTCTGCTCCAGCTCCCTGTCTGTCTCATCCTCCAACTCTGACATGGACCCCCAGCCTGGGTGACAGTCAGGAGACACTGCAGGAGAATCAGGACAAAACTAAAGTCAGGACCTCTGTTCTGACCTTCACTGCTTCTCACCTCCATGACAGACAGGAAATCTCCTGCAGTGCTACCTACAAAAAAACAAGATGGCAGCACTGAGTTAGCCACTAGCGGAAGTTCAACGCTTAATATTTCATGTGAGTTCATTTGTCATCTGTGAAATTTGTGACATTAAGACTGATCTGTAGCATTATAATTTATAATTTAGTTTTACTTGACTTATTCATCATCCTGGGAAACAGCAACCACCACGTAAGAAGAAAAGTAAACAAAGCATGTCTCCACATTAATTGACTATTAGCAACAAAAAGTTAGCTAACTTACCTTAACTCACAAAATAAACTCAAAACCCTTCCAAATACACAAATACGTTAAACCTACGTTGTTGCCACTTTCGACAGGAGCTAAACTCAAATTATACTCTCCCATTCAGCCTTATTAATTATTAATCTCTGTGAGCTCCATGAGTTTCCGTTTTTTTATTCAATGTATGTTTGTTTCATAAGTCTAAGCTCCTTTCAAAATAAGACACTTCCTTGTTTTAAGAAAATAACAAAATAAAAGCCATGAAACAAAATACACTTAAAAACGCACACTTTACACATTTTAGGACCAAACCACCTTTACACTATTTACGAGTTAAACTGACTGTAAACAGATGACAATTTGAATACTGTCTCCTATTCCCCTCCACTTCTATTAAAGGAGTGTTTTCTTATAGCAAGACATCTTTTCTTGTTTTATTGCAAACTTAACCTTCCAAACTTGACTCAACTTAAGACTTAAATTTACTGTCCTGGAACATTCTTTACAGTTGCTCCACAGATCCTGTCCCCCTCTGGTTGCACCAAAGCTGGAGACCACCTCAACTGTTCCTGTGAGACTGTGGGAAACCCTTCTCCCACTTTACAGTGGTATTTGGATGGGTTACCCGTCAATCACTCAGACAGGTTTGCTATCAGCAATGAGCCTCTGAATGACGCAGGTCTGAGGAGCATCATCACTGTGAATAAACCACAGGAGAGGGATCTTTCCACCTTGCTCTGCCGCAGCTCCAACTCTCTGGGATCTGCTACTCTGCGATACTCTGGTGTGATCTCTTGTTACGTTTGTAAAACGTTTAATTTGAAAAATTAAGGTTAAAATTATTTGTTTTCATATTTTTTAGTTCAATTAAAAACATTCTTCTCTAATCAAACATATATTTAAACATCTCAGCATAGTATCACATTGTGTGTGAATGTCTGTTGTGTCTTGTTGTGAGTTTGAAGAAGGAGACTGTTAATAAATATCATAAATACCATCGAAGAACAAGCTCCATGCATGTCCAAACGTACTTCACCAAAAAATAGCAAATATATTTCTGATTCTGACTAAACTTGATAATCTTTTATTCTCTCTTGTACAGAGTGTTCAGGTCAAATTACACTGCCATTATTCTTCGTCACAGTTGGTGTTCTAACAGCAGCACTAGTATGTGCTCTACTGTTTGCTATCAGGTAGGTAACAGCTTGTGAAACAAAGACTGTTCAGACTACACCTATGCAGCAAGGTTATTGCTGGTATAAATACTAACTTAACTCTGGTATAAATACTAACTCTATGTTGTGTTTGTTAGAACCAGTTTAGGGTTTCTAGCTTTAACAGCTCTGCGAGTGGACTAACTCCGGTCTGAAAATCTAATTTTAACACCTTCAATTTGCTGCGAATACACACAATAATGAATACATTTCATGAAAAAGAAATTAAATTTAAGTATATAAAATCACAATGGCCAACAAGTCCACTAACAATATATTACAGTGACTGTTATTGCTCTTTGCTGGTGCAAGTTCTGTGTTTGACAAGGCTATAAGGCACCCATGATTCTGCATCTTTAGAGCTATGTCAGGTGTCTCATGTTGCTTTGAAAATCGAAATAAGTATAAATAATGATAGACAGCTGTATTCTATTAGCGCTAATTATATATTTAATTGTATATATAATTTAAGGTATTCCAGAAGTGCCTATTAGAGTTTGTCTACCCTCTTTCCTGACTTTCTCACTGATCACACTTCTCCATTCTGAAATCCTACTTTCCCATTTTTAGGGCTCAGATGACTTGCTGCCATAACGCTACGAAGAGTCAGAGCACAGGCGACACCAGCACAGCTGTGATGAGTCAGGGCCTGACAAGTGAAAGGGGATTGGATATATTAGCTGCCTAAAACAAATTATACCTTTGTAAACGCATAGAATATAAATAAATAAAATACACCATGTTTGTCACTTTTGTCTTTAGCATACAGTATAGCTTCCTGTTTTTTATTTTTATCATTTCATCTTCTAAGTCTTGTTTAACAAAAGCAGCATGTTGTAGCAATGACAAACTGAATGTTACGAAGTGTGCGACTCTGCAAATCTCTCACAGAAAGTAGAAACACTAAACCAGTTGTTACCCTTTTGTTGGATCTCTCCATCACAAAAGTTTCACAAAGCCTGGCGAATTTGCAAGAAATGTATTTAAAATCATTAATGATTAATTTAATTGTTCAATTATGTTTTTTAAAATAATTGATTTAAAAGCAGGAATATGTCTTCTTTTTCCCATATGAATGATAAATAGGTGTGCTGTGTCACCCTGCCCTCATGAGACGCTAACACACCTAAAATAATTTAATTTTGTTAGGATTCAGTTGAGATTTAGTGGCTCAAAATCCCTCACAGGCTTCTTTGGAGCCTTTTCAACTTTGATAAAGATCTAAAAAGAAATATAGGGTCACCAAAACGTTTCTCCATCTGCAACTTCTGCAAATACTGCATTCAATAGTGGCCTCCAAATAAAGCCTACTCTACAAATTAGAGATGAAATGCACTAAACATGTGAATTGTTCCATGTGTAATCTACAGAGTTTCTGCCTCTCCTGACACACAAAGATGGCTGCAGCTCTGACTCTCCTTCTCATTGGCTGTCTGCTGCAAAGTGAGTTGATGTTCAATCACATTTGCATCAATGACTATAAAAACTATTAAAAACTACAACTACGTAATGTTAGTAAAGCATTCACACCACAGTACAACAGTATCTGTAATACATGCTGCAGCAAATGAAGGACGCAGTGAGCTACAAAAGTGTTCTGCTGCCGTTTTCTTTAACTTGATGGGTATTAAATTTGTTATTTTTATCTAAACATCTAGAAAAAAACACTGTGGGAACAAAGCAAAATCTTTACAGTCGTCGTTTTGGAGTATTTCATGAATAAAGAATAGTGCTAAGATTTTATCAAGGCAACCAAACAGTAACATTTCCTCATCACTGTAAAGTAGTAGTCACTACACATTCAAAGATTTGCTTCTGGTGTTTCAGGTGCCCTGTGTGGACAGTTTCAGGTCATTGTGCCGCAGACTATAGAGGTTCTGAGAGGATCCTGTGTGACCATCCCCTGCTCCTTTGACATACAGGACAAATATGAATCAAACTTGGACAACACATGTAAAGCAATATGGAAAAATGATCAAGAGACTGTGTTTGATAGCAGTAATCCACAACAAACTACAATAAATGGAGAATTGACAGCAGACTTGACAAACAAAGACTGCACCACAACCCTGAACAATATGCAACCTGGATACAACAATAAATATTTCTTCAAATTGGAATGTGAAAATGACCTGAAATATAATTTTCTTAATTCACAAATCTATATTACAGTCACAGGTAGGTTTTGAAGTCCATTTACTTACACTTCATTCATTTCCCTTGTAGAACTGCTTTGACCTTATTTTGCATTTATTGCATTTTGAAAATAAAGAATGGAGAAGAATTATTTAGTGACTGGTCAAAATGTACCTTCCCACCAGATGATCCTCCTAGACTGACTCTGACTCCGTCCACACTGGAGGTGAAGGAGGGAACCTCAGTGAGTTTGAAGTGCTCTGCTCCAGCTCCCTGTCTGTCTCATCCTCCAACTCTGACATGGACCCCCAGCCTGGGTGACAGTCAGGAGACACTGCAGGAGAATCAGGACAAAACTAAAGTCAGGACCTCTGTTCTGACCTTCACTGCTTCTCACCTCCACGACAGACAGGAAATCTCCTGCAGTGCTACCTACAACAAACAAGATGGCAGCACTGAGACATCTGTTACCACAAGATTAACAGCTGATATTTCATGTGAGTTCATTTGTCCTCTGCTGAAATGTATTATAATCATAAACATTATAATTGACCTTAAAATGATACATTGATGCAGCACTTACGTAAATGTAACAGCAGAAAAGTGAGCTGTTGTTGATGATAACTCAGAAATTCCAGTAAGAGAGCTTGAAATTGAGGCTTGTCTGTTATGTTAAGGTTGTTTGTAGCCTACAATAGGTGGTTACATAAGCCAAGTAAGTTTGCGAAAGGCAGAAATGTGTTCTCTCTCTCTCTCGATTGATTCTGCAACAAGCTTTATCTTGTGCCGAGTAATTAAAGATGAGTGGGTAGGATCCCCGTCTACAAAGAAAAGGGGAAAAAAAGAGACTAATTTTCCCTGGAATTCATTTTAAAAAAGTGTTGTCAGCACTCTGACTTCAGGAGAAACGACATGACATAATCTGCCTTTATTTCATTACAAATATCAGATTACGTTTCCCTTATAAATAAAACAAATAATTTATTTTTCAGATTCACCCAAAGGCAGCATAGTGTCAGTCAGCCCCTCTGGTCCAGTACAAGAAAACAGCACTGTGACTCTGACATGCAGTAGTAGTGCTAACCCAGCAGTAAAGAACTACACCTGGTACAGAGCTGACAGAGGCCAGGGGACTTTTATTGGGACTGGACCTGTTTTAAACATCAAAGCTTCTAAAGTCAGTGGCCCTTTTTTCTGCAAGGCTGAAAATGATCTTGGAGATGGAAGATCAAACAACAGTCAAATAGATGTTCAGTGTATGTATCAATTTTCAACCTTATGTGTTCTATATACTCTGATAAGTCTTTTTGCAGTGCACTGATTTACAAATTATAAGATTTTGTCAGTAATTGGTTATTTAGATATTTAAAGCCACTATGTTAAGGATCTGACCATTGTGTCCCTGTGTTGTTATCATTTAATGGTGGCTTTCCTTGTCAACTCATTAAGTACTAGTGACCAGAGGAAATACTAGTTACCATGTTGTGTTCATGCAGGTATTTGCACTCTGGAGTCACCAGTTAATGGCAGATAGTGTCTGTCACATGAACTGGACCAATTAACACTACTTAAAATTAGAAGCCAGGCAACATTTCACCACTGGTTTCTTGATGCTATGTATAATAGTCACAATACAGATATTGGAACTTGCAACAGACAATGTAACAAACAAACCAATAATATTTATGTTTCATTACTCCTTTTTCAGATTCACCCAAACGCACCATAGTGTCAGTCAGTCCTTCTGGTCCAGTACCAGAAGACAGCATTGTGACTCTGACATGCAGTAGTAGTGCTAACCCAGCAGTAAAGAACTACACCTGGTACAGAGCTGACGGAGGCCAGGAGACTTTTATTAGGACTGGACCTGTTTTAAATATTACAGTTTCTAAAGTCAGTGGCCCTTTTTTCTGCAAGGCTGAAAATCATCTTGGAGCTGGACGATCCAACAACAGTCAAATAGATGTTCAGAGTAAGTATCACGTGATTCAGATGTTTTATGTTATGTAAAGCCAGGCATACTTCAGTAAATTAATTTAAAATATCTACTATTTATGTATCAATTTATCTATATTGGTGTCCGATGTAAATTGCCTCCTTGAACTTTCTCCATCCATCCACTGACTCCTTGTCAATAACTTAACCCATTCCCAGTCGATGCTGTGATCGGTCTCTAATTGACATTATTCATTATTTATTATTTATTTTTTTACTATTATACAATTTTGCCTAATAGTCTATGTCACAACAGGCCCTCATCTGTATAAAGGACAATATGTGTGTCAAATTATGTAAATACATAGAAATGAATACATAACTATGATACAACTTACCATACTGGTAAAACTAACCTCACTCTGTTTGTTGCCCTTTTAAACCAATTAATTTATTCCTGTCATAACGGGGCATGGAATGAGCAAAATCAACTATCAACTATTTGGAAATTTCTCACTTGGCGTCTCCCTGTGCTGGTATAAAATGGTGTCTGTTTAAACATTAACAGTAAGTTACATTTGGTTCTGCCTGACTTGCTCTTTTGTGGGAGCTCAAATTTGGAGATTCATGAACCCAGAAACAGGTCTGAGTCAAAACAAGTAGTTGTGCAGATTTGTTCTGTATGACAGGAGCACAGCTCAAACTCAAATGGATGTTGCAGTTGAAACACATTTACAGGTAACTTGTTGCATAAGTGGGGATTTATAGCCACTGACTGTGCAGCATAAACATAACACTTGAACAGGGATATGATATGTAGAGTATTATGGTATCTCTCATGACAGGTCTTGAGCAACCTAGTGGACCATACAGTGGAGTCCTTCCGTGGGCCGTTGCTGGTGTATCTCTCAGTGTGAATGTCCTCTGCATCATCTTCATGGCGTTCCTTTGGTGTGTTATTACATTCTACTTTTGATATGAAAGTCTTGCTGATGCTTTTAGAACAAAGTCATTTCAATGAGGAGATATGTACATGCATTTTTCTTTTGTTTCCCCACAGGAAAGCAAGAAAGAATGTGAGGCCAAAAGAAGAGGACAGAACTTACATGTCATTGGATCGTAGAGATAGATCTCCAGAGTATGACGTCATTGCCCAAACTCCAAAATGACTGTCAACTTCCACTGATGATGATCTTGATAAGTGTCAGATAACTTTACTGAAGGATTTCTTGTATTTTTTACACTGAGGCAAATGTTCATCTTTTGTCACTCTGCTCTTTCCAGCAATGCCTTAAATTGCCACTTAGTGATACAACTGTTTTGAATCAATTTTCTATGGAGGGTTGGGCATAAAACATGAACAACTATACAATGTCATTTAAATCAACACTTTCTCTATGACCTCTCTAATGCTCCTCTTTGGTTTAAAGGTAATCAGAGGTATTAATTGTGCTATATGATCATTTTTGAGGTGGTGAGGTTTTCATTTTTGTTGGTATTAAAGTTCTGCTGATCAAGTACATGTTTTATTTAGAACAGAAAACACATTTTGAATGAGGAGATATACATGGTTTTCTCATGATTATCTTCATCGGAAATAAAGAAAGAATGTAAAGCCAAATGAAGACAGGATGTACGTGGCAATGGATCGAAGAGACGAGTCTCAGAAGAATAGTGTAAATACAAAATGACGTCCAATGAGTGCCTTGATGAAGTGTCTGTCATTGTGACCATGATGAAGGTCCCCTAACCTTAATGAAGTAGTCTTTTTTTTTTTTAGTCTTAACCATACCAAACCTTAACCATAGCGTTGTCATAAAACTGATATATTTTAAAAAACGATTTTTAACTGTTTTGGAAGGCACAGACAAATGATGTCTTCCTGCCGATAGTGGCGTCAGATCAGAAAACACTTCTGTCGTTCTTGAGGGCATTGACAAACAGTATGTTTTGTCGTTTAATTTGGAGGACTTGTAATACTGTTTTAAATATCTAACTAGGGGCATAATACCATGACACATAATAACATGAGCAGATACACAATGCAATGCGAAATAGCTCTGCAACTGATACTAGACATACTAGCTTTGTGGGGGTTATACTGCTTTATTATTGCTGAAACTAGATTTAACTTTGTGGTCACTTTTGAGTTGGTGGTGTTTTTGGTTTTGGTGCATTTTTTGATGGTGGTTTTGTACTGGACTGCATTATATTTTCGGTTGTATTTTCTCTCTTAAATGTACGGTACATACGTGGAGGGATCATATATGTCAACAACACTGCAAACCACTGCTTCAACAATTACCACTGAACTGAGTGAGCATTCAATAAAAATCAAACATTCTAAGGTTCATACACAGAAGCTGTTGAACTGGACTCAATTACATTATAAAATGTATGTGTGCATATTACGGTGTCTGCCTCCCATATATGACAATGACAATAATTAACTGTCTTTTATTATCATTCACTTTGCATAACTGATGTTCTCATGGACGCTCCTTAACAAACTTTACATGCTTTCATTCAGTGTTGCATAAAATCACCTGAGACTAAAGCCCTGAATTGAATTTGACTGAGGATGAATGTGCTATTTCCATAATTGCTGCATGTTTATGTGTAGCAATTTAATAATTGACACAGTTGCCGGTAATATCTACTGTTTTATGATTCTGTTGTTAATTAAGCAACATTACAGTTAAATTGGTGAGATTTCATTACTATGTTTTATAATGTTGGTTTTATAATAACTGTGTAGATCGCTATGACAATAAAGGCTATTTATAGATTTCTGAAGAGTCTTAATCATTTGCAGATATTCCCATTACCAGGTTGGTACTGCAAACCCTTTATTTCATTTTAGGTCCAAAGACTGTGAATATCTGGATCAAAGCATAATATTTGTGATCAATAAAGTAAAAACTGGGATCAGGACAGATTGGGGAATATTTTAAACCATTTCTGAGAAAAAGTACATTTCATTGTCACACGCATGTGCACTTGTGTGACTTCCTCATTGTCAAGTCAATTCTTGCAGGCTGTTTGAAAAAGCAGCACAACTTTTAAGGAACTTCACTTCTCTATACATCTTTCATCTATCTGCACAAGAGACCTGAAGAAAATGTAAGTCATCATAACTTCTATATGAAATCATCAACATTTATTTTGAATATATACAAAATTATAAAAACTTAACATTAAGTCACTTGACTTTAGATCAATTCATTATTTCAAAGGTAGAAAGCAAAAAAGACGCCAGAACACGGTGAAAAACGGCAACATTTCTATTCAAAACTTGAATACTTGAATATATGAGTTGCCTAAACTAATTATAGCTTTGTAAATAAATAGAAAATAAATAAATAAATAAATGACACCATGTTTGTTGTTATCTTTAGCATACAGTATAGCTTCCTGTTTTTTATTTTTATCATTTCATCTTCTAAGTCTTGTTTAACAAAAGCAGCATGTTGTAGCAATGACAAAGTGAATGTTATGAAGTGTGCAACAAACAATATTTGTTTTTGCAAATCTCTCACAGAAAGTAGAAACACTAAACCAGTTGTTACCCTTTTGTTGGATCTCTCCATCACAAAAGTTTCACAAAGCCTGGCGAATTTGCAAGAAATGTATTTAAAATCATTAATGATTAATTTAATTGTTCAATTATGTTTTTTAAAATAATTGATTTAAAAGCAGGAATATGTCTTCTTTTTCCCATATGAATGATAAATAGGTGTGCTGTGTCACCCTGCCCTCATGAGGCGCTAACACACCTAAAATAATTTAATTTTGTTAGGATTCAGTTGAGATTTAGTGGCTCAAAATCCCTCACAGGCTTCTTTGGAGCCTTTTCAACTTTGATAAAGATCTAAAAAGAAATATAGGGTCACCAAAACGTTTCTCCATCTGCAACTTCTGCAAATACTGCATTCAATAGTGGCCTCCAAATAAAGCCTACTCTACAAATTAGAGATGAAATGCACTAAACATGTGAATTGTTCCATGTGTAATCTACAGAGTTTCTGCCTCTCCTGACACACAAAGATGGCTGCAGCTCTGACTCTCCTTCTCATTGGCTGTCTGCTGCAAAGTGAGTTGATGTTCAATCACATTTGCATCAATGACTATAAAAACTATTAAAAACTACAACTACGTAATGTTAGTAAAGCATTCACACCACAGTACAACAGTATCTGTAATACATGCTGCAGCAAATGAAGGACGCAGTGAGCTACAAAAGTGTTCTGCTGCCGTTTTCTTTAACTTGATGGGTATTAAATTTGTTATTTTTATCTAAACATCTAGAAAAAAACACTGTGGGAACAAAGCAAAATCTTTACAGTCGTCGTTTTGGAGTATTTCATGAATAAAGAATAGTGCTAAGATTTTATCAAGGCAACCAAACAGTAACATTTCCTCATCACTGTAAAGTAGTAGTCACTACACATTCAAAGATTTGCTTCTGGTGTTTCAGGTGCCCTGTGTGGACAGTTTCAGGTCATTGTGCCGCAGACTATAGAGGTTCTGAGAGGATCCTGTGTGACCATCCCCTGCTCCTTTGACATACAGGACAAATATGAATCAAACTTGGACAACACATGTAAAGCAATATGGAAAAATGATCAAGAGACTGTGTTTGATAGCAGTAATCCACAACAAACTACAATAAATGGAGAATTGACAGCAGACTTGACAAACAAAGACTGCACCACAACCCTGAACAATATGCAACCTGGATACAACAATAAATATTTCTTCAAATTGGAATGTGAAAATGACCTGAAATATAATTTTCTTAATTCACAAATCTATATTGCAGTCACAGGTAGGTTTTGAAGTCCATTTACTTACACTTCATTCATTTCCCTTGTAGAACTGCTTTGACCTTGTTTTGCATTTATTGCATTTTGAAAATAAAGAATGGAGAAGAATTATTTAGTGACTGGTCAAAATGTACCTTCCCACCAGATGATCCTCCTAGACTGACTCTGACTCCGTCCACACTGGAGGTGAAGGAGGGAACCTCAGTGAGTTTGAAGTGCTCTGCTCCAGCTCCCTGTCTGTCTCATCCTCCAACTCTGACATGGACCCCCAGCCTGGGTGACAGTCAGGAGACACTGCAGGAGAATCAGGACAAAACTAAAGTCAGGACCTCTGTTCTGACCTTCACTGCTTCTCACCTCCACGACAGACAGGAAATCTCCTGCAGTGCTACCTACAACAAACAAGATGGCAGCACTGAGACATCTGTTACCACAAGATTAACAGCTGATATTTCATGTGAGTTCATTTGTCCTCTGCTGAAATGTATTATAATCATAAACATTATAATTGACCTTAAAATGATACATTGATGCAGCACTTACGTAAATGTAACAGCAGAAAAGTGAGCTGTTGTTGATGATAACTCAGAAATTCCAGTAAGAGAGCTTGAAATTGAGGCTTGTCTGTTATGTTAAGGTTGTTTGTAGCCTACAATAGGTGGTTACATAAGCCAAGTAAGTTTGCGAAAGGCAGAAATGTGTTCTCTCTCTCTCTCGATTGATTCTGCAACAAGCTTTATCTTGTGCCGAGTAATTAAAGATGAGTGGGTAGGATCCCCGTCTACAAAGAAAAGGGGAAAAAAAGAGACTAATTTTCCCTGGAATTCATTTTAAAAAAGTGTTGTCAGCACTCTGACTTCAGGAGAAACGACATGACATAATCTGCCTTTATTTCATTACAAATATCAGATTACGTTTCCCTTATAAATAAAACAAATAATTTATTTTTCAGATTCACCCAAAGGCAGCATAGTGTCAGTCAGCCCCTCTGGTCCAGTACAAGAAAACAGCACTGTGACTCTGACATGCAGTAGTAGTGCTAACCCAGCAGTAAAGAACTACACCTGGTACAGAGCTGACAGAGGCCAGGGGACTTTTATTGGGACTGGACCTGTTTTAAACATCAAAGCTTCTAAAGTCAGTGGCCCTTTTTTCTGCAAGGCTGAAAATGATCTTGGAGATGGAAGATCAAACAACAGTCAAATAGATGTTCAGTGTATGTATCAATTTTCAACCTTATGTGTTCTATATACTCTGATAAGTCTTTTTGCAGTGCACTGATTTACAAATTATAAGATTTTGTCAGTAATTGGTTATTTAGATATTTAAAGCCACTATGTTAAGGATCTGACCATTGTGTCCCTGTGTTGTTATCATTTAATGGTGGCTTTCCTTGTCAACTCATTAAGTACTAGTGACCAGAGGAAATACTAGTTACCATGTTGTGTTCATGCAGGTATTTGCACTCTGGAGTCACCAGTTAATGGCAGATAGTGTCTGTCACATGAACTGGACCAATTAACACTACTTAAAATTAGAAGCCAGGCAACATTTCACCACTGGTTTCTTGATGCTATGTATAATAGTCACAATACAGATATTGGAACTTGCAACAGACAATGTAACAAACAAACCAATAATATTTATGTTTCATTACTCCTTTTTCAGATTCACCCAAACGCACCATAGTGTCAGTCAGTCCTTCTGGTCCAGTACCAGAAGACAGCATTGTGACTCTGACATGCAGTAGTAGTGCTAACCCAGCAGTAAAGAACTACACCTGGTACAGAGCTGACGGAGGCCAGGAGACTTTTATTGGGACCGGACCTGTTTTAAATATTACAGTTTCTAAAGTCAGTGGCCCTTTTTTCTGCAAGGCTGAAAATCATCTTGGAGCTGGACGATCCAACAACAGTCAAATAGATGTTCAGAGTAAGTATCACATGATTCAGATGTTTTATGTTATGTAAAGCCAGGCATACTTCAGTAAATTAATTTAAAATATCTACTATTTATGTATCAATTTATCTATATTGGTGTCCGATGTAAATTGCCTCCTTGAACTTTCTCCATCCATCCACTGACTCCTTGTCAATAACTTAACCCATTCCCAGTCGATGCTGTGATCGGTCTCTAATTGACATTATTCATTATTTATTATTTATTTTTTTACTATTATACAATTTTGCCTAATAGTCTATGTCACAACAGGCCCTCATCTGTATAAAGGACAATATGTGTGTCAAATTATGTAAATACATAGAAATGAATACATAACTATGATACAACTTACCATACTGGTAAAACTAACCTCACTCTGTTTGTTGCCCTTTTAAACCAATTAATTTATTCCTGTCATAACGGGGCATGGAATGAGCAAAATCAACTATCAACTATTTGGAAATTTCTCACTTGGCGTCTCCCTGTGCTGGTATAAAATGGTGTCTGTTTAAACATTAACAGTAAGTTACATTTGGTTCTGCCTGACTTTCTCTTTTGTGGGAGCTCAAATTTGGAGATTCATGAACCCAGAAACAGGTCTGAGTCAAAACAAGTAGTTGTGCAGATTTGTTCTGTATGACAGGAGCACAGCTCAAACTCAAATGGATGTTGCAGTTGAAACACATTTACAGGTAACTTGTTGCATAAGTGGGGATTTATAGCCACTGACTGTGCAGCATAAACATAACACTTGAACAGGGATATGATATGTAGAGTATTATGGTATCTCTCATGACAGGTCTTGAGCAACCTAGTGGACCATACAGTGGAGTCCTTCCGTGGGCCGTTGCTGGTGTATCTCTCAGTGTGAATGTCCTCTGCATCATCTTCATGGCGTTCCTTTGGTGTGTTATTACATTCTACTTTTGATATGAAAGTCTTGCTGATGCTTTTAGAACAAAGTCATTTCAATGAGGAGATATGTACATGCATTTTTCTTTTGTTTCCCCACAGGAAAGCAAGAAAGAATGTGAGGCCAAAAGAAGAGGACAGAACTTACATGTCATTGGATCGTAGAGATAGATCTCCAGAGTATGACGTCATTGCCCAAACTCCAAAATGACTGTCAACTTCCACTGATGATGATCTTGATAAGTGTCAGATAACTTTACTGAAGGATTTCTTGTATTTTTTACACTGAGGCAAATGTTCATCTTTTGTCACTCTGCTCTTTCCAGCAATGCCTTAAATTGCCACTTAGTGATACAACTGTTTTGAATCAATTTTCTATGGAGGGTTGGGCATAAAACATGAACAACTATACAATGTCATTTAAATCAACACTTTCTCTATGACCTCTCTAATGCTCCTCTTTGGTTTAAAGGTAATCAGAGGTATTAATTGTGCTATATGATCATTTTTGAGGTGGTGAGGTTTTCATTTTTGTTGGTATTAAAGTTCTGCTGATCAAGTACATGTTTTATTTAGAACAGAAAACACATTTTGAATGAGGAGATATACATGGTTTTCTCATGATTATCTTCATCGGAAATAAAGAAAGAATGTAAAGCCAAATGAAGACAGGATGTACGTGGCAATGGATCGAAGAGACGAGTCTCAGAAGAATAGTGTAAATACAAAATGACGTCCAATGAGTGCCTTGATGAAGTGTCTGTCATTGTGACCATGATGAAGGTCCCCTAACCTTAATGAAGTAGTCTTTTTTTTTTTTAGTCTTAACCATACCAAACCTTAACCATAGCGTTGTCATAAAACTGATATATTTTAAAAAACGATTTTTAACTGTTTTGGAAGGCACAGACAAATGATGTCTTCCTGCCGATAGTGGCGTCAGATCAGAAAACACTTCTGTCGTTCTTGAGGGCATTGACAAACAGTATGTTTTGTCGTTTAATTTGGAGGACTTGTAATACTGTTTTAAATATCTAACTAGGGGCATAATACCATGACGCATAATAACATGAGCAGATACACAATGCAATGCGAAATAGCTCTGCAACTGATACTAGACATACTAGCTTTGTGGGGGTTATACTGCTTTATTATTGCTGAAACTAGATTTAACTTTGTGGTCACTTTTGAGTTGGTGGTGTTTTTGGTTTTGGTGCATTTTTTGATGGTGGTTTTGTACTGGACTGCATTATATTTTCGGTTGTATTTTCTCTCTTAAATGTACGGTACATACGTGGAGGGATCATATATGTCAACAACACTGCAAACCACTGCTTCAACAATTACCACTGAACTGAGTGAGCATTCAATAAAAATCAAACATTCTAAGGTTCATACACAGAAGCTGTTGAACTGGACTCAATTACATTATAAAATGTATGTGTGCATATTACGGTGTCTGCCTCCCATATATGACAATGACAATAATTAACTGTCTTTTATTATCATTCACTTTGCATAACTGATGTTCTCATGGACGCTCCTTAACAAACTTTACATGCTTTCATTCAGTGTTGCATAAAATCACCTGAGACTAAAGCCCTGAATTGAATTTGACTGAGGATGAATGTGCTATTTCCATAATTGCTGCATGTTTATGTGTAGCAATTTAATAATTGACACAGTTGCCGGTAATATCTACTGTTTTATGATTCTGTTGTTAATTAAGCAACATTACAGTTAAATTGGTGAGATTTCATTACTATGTTTTATAATGTTGGTTTTATAATAACTGTGTAGATCGCTATGACAATAAAGGCTATTTATAGATTTCTGAAGAGTCTTAATCATTTGCAGATATTCCCATTACCAGGTTGGTACTGCAAACCCTTTATTTCATTTTAGGTCCAAAGACTGTGAATATCTGGATCAAAGCATAATATTTGTGATCAATAAAGTAAAAACTGGGATCAGGACAGATTGGGGAATATTTTAAACCATTTCTGAGAAAAAGTACATTTCATTGTCACACGCATGTGCACTTGTGTGACTTCCTCATTGTCAAGTCAATTCTTGCAGGCTGTTTGAAAAAGCAGCACAACTTTTAAGGAACTTCACTTCTCTATACATCTTTCATCTATCTGCACAAGAGACCTGAAGAAAATGTAAGTCATCATAACTTCTATATGAAATCATCAACATTTATTTTGAATATATACAAAATTATAAAAACTTAACATTAAGTCACTTGACTTTAGATCAATTCATTATTTCAAAGGTAGAAAGCAAAAAAGACGCCAGAACACGGTGAAAAACGGCAACATTTCTATTCAAAACTTGAATACTTGAATATATGAGTTGCCTAAACTAATTATAGCTTTGTAAATAAATAGAAAATAAATAAATAAATAAATGACACCATGTTTGTTGTTATCTTTAGCAAACAGTATAGCTTCCTGTTTTTTATTTTTATCATTTCATCTTGTTTAACAAAAGCAGCATGTTGTAGCAATGACAAACTGAATGTTATGAAGTGTGCAACAAACAATATTTGTTTTTGCAAATCTCTCACAGAAAGTAGAAACACTAAACCAGTTGTTACCCTTTTGTTGGATCTCTCCATCACAAAAGTTTCACAAAGCCTGGCGAATTTGCAAGAAATGTATTTAAAATCATTAATGATTAATTTAATTGTTCAATTATGTTTTTTAAAATAATTGATTTAAAAGCAGGAATATGTCTTCTTTTTCCCATATGAATGATAAATAGGTGTGCTGTGTCACCCTGCCCTCATGAGATGCTAACACACCTAAAAGAAGAAAGCCTACTCTACAAATCTGAGTTAATTACAGATGAAATGCACTAAACATGTGAATTGTTCCATGTGTAATCTACAGAGTTTCTGCCTCTCCTGACACACAAAGATGGCTGCAGCTCTGACTCTCCTTCTCATTGGCTGTCTGCTGCAAAGTGAGTTGATGTTCAATCACATTTGCATCAATGACTATAAAAACTATTAAAAACTACAACTACGTAATGTTAGTAAAGCATTCACACCACAGTACAACAGTATCTGTAACACATGCTGCAGCAAATGAAGGACGCAGTGAGCTACAAAAGTGTTCTGCTGCCGTTTTCTTTAACTTGATGGGTATTAAATTTGTTATTTTTATCTAAACATCTAGAAAAAAACACTGTGGGAACAAAGCAAAATCTTTACAGTCGTCGTTTTGGAGTATTTCATGAATAAAGAATAGTGCTAAGATTTTATCAAGGCAACCAAACAGTAACATTTCCTCATCACTGTAAAGTAGTAGTCACTACACATTCAAAGATTTGCTTCTGGTGTTTCAGGTGCCCTGTGTGGACAGTTTCAGGTCATTGTGCCGCAGACTATAGAGGTTCTGAGAGGATCCTGTGTGACCATCCCCTGCTCCTTTGACATACAGGACAAATATGAATCAAACTTGGACAACACATGTAAAGCAATATGGAAAAATGATCAAGAGACTGTGTTTGATAGCAGTAATCCACAACAAACTACAATAAATGGAGAATTGACAGCAGACTTGACAAACAAAGACTGCACCACAACCCTGAACAATATGCAACCTGGATACAACAATAAATATTTCTTCAGATTGGAATGTGAAAATGACCTGAAATATAATTTTCTTAATTCACAAATCTATATTGCAGTCACAGGTAGGTTTTGAAGTCCATTTACTTACACTTCATCCATTTCCCTTGTAGAACTGCTTTGACCTTATTTTGCATTTATTGCATTTTGAAAATAAAGAATGGAGAAGAATTATTTAGTGACTGGTCAAAATGTACCTTCCCACCAGATGATCCTCCTAGACTGACTCTGACTCCGTCCACACTGGAGGTGAAGGAGGGAACCTCAGTGAGTTTGAAGTGCTCTGCTCCAGCTCCCTGTCTGTCTCATCCTCCAACTCTGACATGGACCCCCAGCCTGGGTGACAGTCAGGAGACACTGCAGGAGAATCAGGACAAAACTAAAGTCAAGACCTCTGTTCTGACCTTCACTGCTTCTCACCTCCATGACAGACAGGAAATCTCCTGCAGTGCTACCTACAACAAACAAGATGGCAGCACTGAGACATCTGTTACCACAAGATTAACAGCTGATATTTCATGTGAGTTCATTTGTCCTCTGCTGAAATGTATTATAATCATAAACATTATAATTGACCTTAAAATGATACATTGATGCAGCACTTACGTAAATGTAACAGCAGAAAAGTGAGCTGTTGTTGATGATAACTCAGAAATTCCAGTAAGAGAGCTTGAAATTGAGGCTTGTCTGTTATGTTAAGGTTGTTTGTAGCCTACAATAGGTGGTTACATAAGCCAAGTAAGTTTGCGAAAGGCAGAAATGTGTTCTCTCTCTCTCTCGATTGATTCTGCAACAAGCTTTATCTTGTGCCGAGTAATTAAAGATGAGTGGGTAGGATCCCCGTCTACAAAGAAAAGGGAAAAAAAGAGACTAATTTTCCCTGGAATTCATTTTAAAAAAGTGTTGTCAGCACTCTGACTTCAGGAGAAACGACATGACATAATCTGCCTTTATTTCATTACAAATATCAGATTACGTTTCCCTTATAAATAAAACAAATAATTTATTTTTCAGATTCACCCAAAGGCACCATAGTGTCAGTCAGTCCTTCTGGTCCAGTACAAGAAAACAGCACTGTGACTCTGACATGCAGTAGTAGTGCTAACCCAGCAGTAAAGAACTACACCTGGTACAGAGCTGACAGAGGCCAGGGGACTTTTATTGGGACTGGACCTGTTTTAAATATTACAGTTTCTAAAGTCAGTGGCCTTTTTTTCTGCAAGGCTGAAAATGATCTTGGAGATGGAAGATCAAACAACAGTCAAATAGATGTTCAGTGTATGTATCAATTTTCAACCTTATGTGTTCTATATACTCTGATAAGTCTTTTTGCAGTGCACTGATTTACAAATTATAAGATTTTGTCAGTAATTGGTTATTTAGATATTTAAAGCCACTATGTTAAGGATCTGACCATTGTGTCCCTGTGTTGTTATCATTTAATGGTGGCTTTCCTTGTCAACTCATTAAGTACTAGTGACCAGAGGAAATACTAGTTACCATGTTGTGTTCATGCAGGTATTTGCACTCTGGAGTCACCAGTTACTGGCAGATAGTGTCTGTCACATGAACTGGACCAATTAACACTACTTAAAATTAGAAGCCAGGCAACATTTCACCACTGGTTTCTTGATGCTATGTATAATAGTCACAATACAGATATTGGAACTTGCAACAGACAATGTAACAAACAAACCAATAATATTTATGTTTCATTACTCCTTTTTCAGATTCACCCAAACGCACCATAGTGTCAGTCAGTCCTTCTGGTCCAGTACCAGAAGACAGCATTGTGACTCTGACATGCAGTAGTAGTGCTAACCCAGCAGTAAAGAACTACACCTGGTACAGAGCTGACGGAGGCCAGGAGACTTTTATTGGGACTGGACCTGTTTTAAATATTACAGTTTCTAAAGTCAGTGGCCCTTTTTTCTGCAAGGCTGAAAATCATCTTGGAGCTGGACGATCCAACAACAGTCAAATAGATGTTCAGAGTAAGTATCACATGATTCAGATGTTTTATGTTATGTAAAGCCAGGCATACTTCAGTAAATTAATTTAAAATATCTACTATTTATGTATCAATTTATCTATATTGGTGTCCGATGTAAATTGCCTCCTTGAACTTTCTCCATCCATCCACTGACTCCTTGTCAATAACTTAACCCATTCCCAGTCGATGCTGTGATCGGTCTCTAATTGACATTATTCATTATTTATTTTTTACTATTTATTTATACAATTTTGCCTAATAGTCTATGTCACAACAGGCCCTCATCTGTATAAAGGACAAAATGTGTGTCAAATTATGTAAATACATAGAAATTAATACATAACTATGATACAACTTACCATACTGGTAAAACTAACCTCACTCTGGTTTAAAAGGGCAACAAACAATTAATTTATTCCTGTCGTAACAGGGCATGGGATGAGCAAAATAAAAACCCCCAACATAGAAAAATAATGGACTTCACTTTGCATTGTGATAGTCTTCACTTGCAACTTTTTAACAATTATTTTGTTATATCACTACATCTCGTCTTTCAATTTTGCTAATTTGATTAAACATGTCTTTAGTTGACTCTTAACTTGTCTGTCTTCTCTACATTCATTGCAGTTGCTCCACAGATCCTGCTCTCATCTGATTGCACCAAAACTGCAGACCAGCTAAACTGTTCCTGTGAGACGGAGGGAAACCCTTCTGCCACTTTACAGTGGTATTTGAATGGGTTACCTGTCAACCACTCTGACAAGTTTGCAATCAGCAATGAGCCTCTAAATGGCACAGGTCTAAGGAGCATCATCGCTGTGAATCAGTCACAATGGGGGAATCTTTCCACCTTGCTCTGCCGCAGCTCCAACTCTCTGGGATCTGCCAGTCAACGTTTTTGTGTCAACGACCTTGAGCCTCAAACATCTGCAGAAAGTCACGGTCTGTCTCATGTGTACTCATTTTAAATGTTATTGGTTGGCTAATGACTACTCATATACTGCAGAGATCAGGGATGGTTGAAACACTGTTTCCATTACTTAACACAAGTATTTCCTCAATTTTTGTTTCAACAAATGCCCTCTGAAATTATTTCTACTGCCACACTAATAGTGATACATGCTAACTAGTCCTCAGGCAGGATGATTTTGTCGACCAAATGTAGTCTACCTCGGTCCCAGGATCAGTATCATCCACATAAATTTTGTATTTTCAACAATGCTATACTGGTGCATGTTCTTGTAAATAAAACAGTTTATAGCTTCAGTAATGAGTTAAAGGCCAGTGGTGTTTCTGTATAAGTGCTACTTCTCTTTATTGACTGCTCATGTCTGCAACTTTACCATCAGCACCCATGTCATCATCTTAAATTAGTAGTGAGGTTTGTGGCACCAACAGTTTCTTCAGTTTTAGTATTGTGTTAAAACACCCCGCTTATTACCATGTATTATGTGTGTGTTAACCATGTCGCTTTTAAAATGATTCAAGCCAAATTTCATTAGAGATACTATTGACTAATATGTAAATGAATACACCTAGGCCTACATGTTACTTGGACTTTTATTCCTTTTCTTTAATACTTATATATAAACACTACTCACTCATATATACCTCTTTATTTTATCAAGAAGGTATAAATGAGCAAGTAGTGGTAAAAAAAACAACTTACTTTTTAGTGTGTTTAATGTGACCTGAAGTAACAACTCACCAAGCTGAATTCTTTATACAGTATGTATAGAAGAAGTATCGCTTGTCTCCTTTACACTAATCTTCCATTGTCCCTTGTATGTTTCAGACCTAGTGATGTTGACAATCTTTATCACCACTGTTGTCACACTACTGGTACTAGTGTGTGCTCTGCTGTTAGTTATCAGGTAGGGTAACAGCTTGAGACACCGAAATGCTCAGACTACACCTCCACATAACTGTTATTGTTTTACTAACTTTGACTTGGACTCCTTTTTTAACTGTGAGAGTGCAAATACTGACACTATGAAGTGTTTGTTTGGGTCTGACCATCAGAAGAAAATGAAACACTTCACATTTTTGAGCTATATCAGTTCTATGAGTGGGCCAGGTTCTAGTTACTTTAATCAAATTGCCGCTGCAAAATTAATTTTTATTTATGATAATTTGTTGTGTATAGACAAAATTATGCCGTATAAAAAGAACTTTGCGTTTGTATTAGGTACATCACCAAGTCAATCAGCTCCTTTCATCAACATCCGATATAACACATGTCCATCATATCCCTGTTGGTTAGTTTCAGCATTTGACCGCCACTCCTCTTTGCAGATGCAGTTTGTCTGTGTTTGTCATATGTTGTTTGATTTTCAAGACTATTCTCTGCCATTACATGATTTGGGGGATTTTCTTTTCATTTTTACCAATCCACCTGCAACGACTCTGCCTCTTGGGAGCTCTGTCAGTTGTTTTATTGCACTTAAAAACTAATTTATTAAATTGCTGATTGACAGACATCTTTTACTGCTGCTAACTGACAATCAACCTAATATGATACACCTTTGTAGCAGTGTTTGTTATGAAAGTTACAAAAGAGTTTAAGTCCATTCCCATGAGATGTTCATTTAGTTTTAGCTACTCCTATTTTTTCACTCTCTGTGATCAACGGTTTCATCCTGTTGATTAACAAATGAGCAGTGGGAAAAACAAAGATGAATTAAATATATCCATGTACGTTAAATGTTCTGTTTATTTTTCAGGACTCAGAAGACTCACCATAACCTTCCTAAGAGCACAGTTGTTATGAACCAACTTCTAACAAGTGGAGAGGGAAATGAGGTACTTTGACTTAGGCAGTTTTCTACCTTAGGTAATTAAACCGGCTTAGCAGAGTATCTGTACCACTGACCTTTTCTCTTTAATTGCAGGTACACAACACAACAGATGAGGCCATTTATGCCAACACCGATGTGCTGAGACAGGCAGGTGTCGCCCACCCTGAAACTATCTCTGAGCCAATCAGCAGCAACTTGCCAAGCTCTGGGCCAAACAATGCAGCCAAAAGCTCAGAGAAGAAGAATGAGGATGGCAGTGATGTGTTTTACTCTAGTTTGAATTGGAAGAGAAAGAAAAAGAAGGGAGAAGAGTCTGTGGATCAGCCTGGTAGCTCCTATCTGGAGGAGGAGAGGTGCATGGGGGGAGGCATGTGCAGAAATGCTGTGGCCAACGCACTGGAGATGGGGAGTCAAGTGGAGCCTAGAAATGTGAAGAAGGGCGTGGAATGTGAATATGCCCAGGTCAAATTTAAAAACAAGAGTGCTATGCATAAATAGATGACAGTTCTATATTGTTGTTCCTATTTTTGAAAAATAATTTTTCAGAATGTCTTGTTCTCTTGTTTGTGCAGTAGGTTTTATTGTTTGTTTTTTGTTGTTGCTTTTAATCCAGCTATGAAAAAAATACAGAAATGTATTAATGGAAGATTAATGGAATTATGTTCAATTGTTTTTAAACTCACAGGGTTTTTAAGATTTTGACAGATTTCTGGTTTTTAGGTCCATGATGTTTGTCATGTGTACATTGAGAGAGGCCCTGCTGTTTTACATTTATTTGGCAGTGTGGCATATTTTGTTTATTATTTTATTTTAAACATTTACTTTTTGTCCGAACTGAACTGGCAGATGTATAAACATGAAGATAGGGCAATAGAGAATATGTATCCTTTTTTTCCTTTAATACAATAGCTGAACGTTACCATCAATCTCCAATTTTGTATTTAACTTTATTTTAATGCATCTTACCCTTGCCACAGTGTTTTAAACATGTATTGTACGTCAATTGGTGGAGTGTTTAGTGTATAATTTTTAGAAACAGGCAAGAGAGCCTCTCACTTCTCACCAGCATTCAGACTGCCTGCTTTAAGTGAGCTCAGCAAGTTTCCTGTTTGAGAGTGAACAGAACAGAGGGGGTGTAGAGGGGATTAGGTGCTGGTAGCCTTGAGCACAGTAACAGATCAGTGGGCCATCACAGACACATTCATGTAGCAGATCATCTGACAAGGTAAGCCCTCTTGTCCGTATCACTCAGAGAAAAATATGAATCCAGAGACTATTTTTCAAATTCTCAAAACTACTTTCACAGTATTTACTTTCTGATGAAGTGTTACAGAATAATGGCCTGTGGCTGGTATTAACTGAAAATTAAGAAAACCTTTTTTTAAGATAAGAAAACCTGGAGGTGCTTGAGGACTTTGTCAAAAAAGTATGTAGTGCTCTGCTCTGTATTTTACATACACAATCATCATGATCCAAATGTGGTAACATTGTCACAGCTGCTGTGTTTCAGAAATTAAGAGGTCAAAAGGTGACTTACTGAGTGGTGTACAGCGACTACTTTCTTCATGGGGACTGCTCATCTGCTTAGCCTGCTAAGCTTGTTTACTGGTAATGCTGAGCTTTATCTGTTTGTATCTCTGATCCTGTTGCTGAGTAACATTTTAAACATAAAAAAAGATAACACAATAAGCTAATATTTGAAATATTAGTTTCATCTTAAAAAGGACATCTTCTGAAAGTTTAGCGTAGAGTGGGAAAAGGTTCTCACATACAAACAAAAGAATATAGAAATTACTGGCACTTCACTTCACTATTACTAATATAACACACCTTTTTTGTGGGGTTACTTTTCACTTCTTAAAACAAAAGGTCATAATTGTGTAACCATGGAAATGTACATTGTTTGATAATATGGTAATCAATAAAGGTATTTTAAAGTATTTGTAGCTTTTCTCATATTGTAAAAAGTATTGCCACACTGTTTTTTTAACACTACTTGCAATATGGTATGTTACAGCAATATTTTAACTTTGTTTCTGAGAAGTCATTGTTTTGGCGAGTGGCTCTAAATACTGCAGCAAACTCAGCTTTGTGGTTAATCGGCTTTCACAGTAACGTCTCAGTTTGCAGTTATGTGTCATGTATTTCATTTTCTCATTCATTACCACAAATGGCATCATAAAACAGAACAACTACAACTAACATTTATTGTCTTCTATGCAACCTCGCTCACCCTTCCCCCCTCCTCCTCCTCCTCCTCCTCCTCCTCCTCTCACTCCATAAAAGGCATCTCAGTGCTCCACCAGGTGAGAAGCTGGATCATCACTGTACCCACAACAATTACTGCAGTGGAGGGGAGCTGTGTTGTGGTGCCATGTCAGACACAACCTCATTCTCGGGTCACCTGGTACCAGTACCATAATATACATTATCCTGTGGTGTATGACAAATTTTACCAAGTGGAACAGCAGTTCAGAGGACGCACCTCAGTACTGGGTAATGCCGCAGAGGGTAACTGCTCCCTGGTTATTAATAATGTGAGGAAAACAGACAACAACCTTCAAGTGTATGTTTGGATCAACCCAGACTCTGCAGCAACTCAGAAATTCTATCACCAAACTGTGACTATCTTTGTTGGTAAGTATTTGTAAACTTAAATTTAATTTAGGAAATCCAAGCCTGCATGCAAAAATTAAAAAAATATATAGGTTACATTCATTCTGAGGCCCGTTAGGAGTTTAATAGAAATATACTCTACCATGCAAATGAGTATCATAGAAAACACCACTGCAGCTCAGTTCACTGCACCACAAGCAGCTACAGCATGTTAACAAGACGGTTTTACATACCGCCATTATTGTTCCTCTATACTTGAACATGTACTTCCACGTTATTAAGTTGCTGACTACACCTGAAAGCTACACAGTTACTGATCCTTAACACTGCACACTTGATCTGCACCTTACCCAAGCTGTGATCAATGTAGCATAAAGAGAAAATCTTACCACCCTTAATTCAAATTCACATACACCATTTCTGTAATACAGTACACCTCATTCATATATATTTTTTTGACTTTCAGAGAGAAAAGCTCCCATAATTTCCATTCAGAAGCAAATAGTGGATGGGGAAATTTTTGAGGCTAACTGCAGCGTAAACTACTCCTGTCCTGTTTCACCTCCATCCCTTCACTGGAACAGAAGTCCATTTCTGGAAAATTACACTTTAATGGCTTTCAACCAGGAAGGAAAGGGGCAATGGTTGTACACCGAGACACTGCATGTACTAGCAACATATGAAATGCATAACAGCAAAGTGAGGTGTTCTGCACAGTTCAGTGCCTTTACAGAAAGTCAACAAATAACATTGAACATTTCATGTAAGTAATACAGATTGCCTGTTCAAAATACAGCAAATGACAGAAGAGCATTTACTTGCCAGGTATGTTACCGGGGAACTGTCTTACTGTTTTAATTGTGCGTTATGATTTCCTATATCCACAGATAAACCTGTGACTGTGACCCTGATACTGGAAAAGAAACCGATAATGGAGGGTGGCAGTGTCATGATGGAGTGTGCTGCTAACTGTAACCCACAACCACACATGTACTCGTGGCTCAAAAGACAGATGGGTCAGAACACCAAAATAAATTCAACCCAGAGAAAAAGGTCCTTCAACAACATTACGCGAGATACTTCTTTTTCCTGCATCGCTCACAATGACATCGGGGCGGGGCAGTCCGACTGGTTGGATCTGGATGTTCAGTGTAAAAAAAAATCGTACGTTCTACTTCCTCCACTCTGATTTATATGATATAATCTTAATTAATTCGGGAAGACAGTGCTAAAAATTCACACTAAGGAGTTGCTCTGTTGGCTACTGAACAACATCACCAGAGAAATGTAACACTTAAGAAGCAGTGGCCTGTATGTGGGTCAGTCATTACAAACGTATGCTCTGCAGCCAAACATTGTTCAAAACCCACAGACCTTTATTTTAAAATCTTATGGGCATCTCCAAGTTTCCAAAGATACCAAATTATGTAAGGCTAAAGTTTGGGGAGATGTGTATAAATGATATGCATAAGTTATGTGGAATATTTTACTGTCAAGTAGGGTGAATGTTTTTAACATGTTTGAAACTACTAAGGAGGAAACAAAACGGTAGCAACAGAGTGACACTCTTGACCTTGAAAACAGTAACTGATCAAACAATCTCAACACCCATTTGGTATCTGTTCTGGAGCTTTCTATCATATCACACAATCCTTCTTAGCTGATGGAGTTGCCCAGTTGTCATGCAAAACTCCATCTGCTAATAAAGATCTTATGATACCGTCAAAAGCTCCAGAGAAGCTCACACTAAATGGGCCTTGTGGTGAGACTGTTTAGCCAACTAGTTACTGTTTCAAAGTTTTAGAATGGACTTTCGATCTCAACATTTAAGCCAACGTGGAGGAGAAGTCCTTAAACGGCTCAAAAAGTAGAAATAAACATCAGCATTTCCATGACAATTGAGCAACTGCATCTGCGAGGAAGATCGTGTAATTTAATTGAGATCTCCAGGACAGCTACTAAATGGACATGGTAGTGAGAGTGTTTGGCTTGAGCAACAGGAATAAGTCAACTAGGCAATCATGAGCACTGACACCAAACCACAGCGAACACACGGTAACTGCATACACAACAAAATCAAGCACTATGGCACCAACACACATCAGACAGCAAGAGACCCGATGCCTGTGTGTATCCAACCACGGTGTTGAGCTTCGCGGCTTCTTCAGCGTTGAGCTCGGAGAATAATCTGACGGAGGCAATAATATTCTTTAGCCCCTTTGGCATATTTATTGGGAGACTAACACGTCCTCATATCTTTTTCATCATTTTTGAGGGGTCAATCAACTTTGAACTCTCACATATAGAAAATAAACCAGGGTGTGCCCCTCTTGCGACTCCCTGTGGTGAGAACAAAATACTGCACCTCAACAAACCGCAGCTCAATCACCTGTCACATCACAACTGAGTACACTGAATAAAAGAATGTCTCTTAACACACGGACATTTCCAATGTTGGCAAAACTACAAAATAAGCGGACAGACAGATATGTGTGAAGCAAAAACAAGAAAAACAAGCTTTATTTACCATTTCAATAACTCTGGGTGCGGAGTGTCGTTATTAAATCGTCCCAGGAAAACGTTAATATCCCATTAGGCAGGCTCGTGCACCTGCGTGGGTCTCTCGAAGGCAGAGGGTTGCTATGGCGACTCCCGGGCACTTAGCTAGGAAAACAGTATTCAGTCTTTGCCCTGGCCTCATAAATGAACGCCTTTTACTTTTGAATGAACGGACAGGGCGGCGCTGTACTTATTTTGTTTGGTTTAGTTCGTCCCAAAATTATCCGGGGCCCGGAGTAGAAATTCCTACAAGCCGTCAGTTCGTAGGAATGGCGGCGGAGGAGTCCGGGCCAAAGTTCGATGCGTTAGCCGCTAAGATGTTAGCTTCAATGTCTATCTCTAAACTCGGTTGATTATCTTCACTTGTTGCACTCAACCCAGCCCCAGCTGTTTCTTAAAGTGCTATGGCCTCCTTACTGCGGGTGTAGACTTTGGGTTACGACTCCATTAAGTCTCCTGGTGTGGCCATTTAATATCACCTGAATGGACAAAATTCATTGCAGTGTAACCTATGGCTCTTCCGCTCCAACGTTCCGCCCATACAGTAGGACCCAATGCACAAACATGATATTTTATAATTTTAATGTTTTCTTTCTAAATTAATTATATCCCTAGAATATGCATTAATTGATTATATTTTATGCCTCTTAAGTATAAAATTTTCAGTTATTAATTAGGCTATGAGTGAAAATGTATTTTTTAGGGCAGGGTGATGGGGTCATTTTTCATAATTATGTCTAGAAGAGAACCATGCTTCTGTCAATTCAGTCATGCCCTGTCTTCAGAATTTGTGATAAGAAAAGAGAAATCATATAATTTATTACCCCAATCTTAACCAAACAGGATAATGGTGGGACAAAAGGATAATGAAAGCTTATTTGACTAAAGTCAGGCCCAGTGTATTCATGACCCTTTATCACTGCTAGAATTGCATTTAAGTATATGGGAGGAGGGGAGTCAAAAGACACTGAATAGAACACAAATCAAAAGGTTTTTGAAATAATAAAACGTTTTGAATAATAATTACAGCACCCATTCCACTAGAGACAACTGCTTGGACTGAACTGATCTTGCAAGAAATACAACTGAGGCTGCAGGGAGCAGGTTTTCTGAGATACTTTATTCTAATTATATTGAAGTACTGTCATTATCTCTCAAGATAATGTTAAGAAGATGAAACTGTAATGATTACTGTGAAGAAATTAGGGTTGTTGTTTCCTGAAGCAGCAGAAGAAAAAGGAAACCATAGAGGAGGATAGAGAAACACGTTGTGTGCAATTAATTAGGATACATAATAAGTATTTAATACAATTAGACAAAACTGAAACCATTTTTAAACATTATTTTATTATCATGTTGTCTTTATTGTATGTACACAGTAACAGACAGGTAACATGGGGAGAAAGAAGGTCCCTGGCAGTGTTCAAGTTAGAGATGTTATGTAGTATGCATCTTAGACCAACAGGCCACCATGATGCCCTAAAAATATTTAATAGAAACAAGCAAACAAACCTAAGGTGAAAAACCTTGAATCTACAAAATATCAGTTTTTAGGAGGAAAAATGTTTTTAGCTTGATGACAATATATCTTGTTAAGTAACAGCATTTTTGTTCCATCTTTCTAGATGAGAGAGATATAGGGACCACAAGTCATCAAGGCTGTTGACAGGTCCCAATCAGAACGTGCCACGTCACAAGCCCCGCCCCCCCTGAAGTCCCGCCTCATCCAATCAAATCACGGTATTTGTCACCGGAAGTCCCGCCCCGTCCAATCACCTTAATTCCCTCTCTTTTTCAAATTTTGACAGCAACACAAACCCCCAGTTAACACCATCTGTGAAAACAGCAGAGCAGGGGGGTACAGGGGGTCATGTCTCCTGCAGAGAGGTCCTAAATGGTTCTTGGGAAGTCAAGACAACAAGAAAACACTGGGCTGTGAAGAGAAGCAGCTCTGTCTTTCCCACAGAAGTTTCTGTGACATACTGACAATCTAACAGCCAACACAGTTAAGGCAGACACCAGAGTTGCTGAGTCAAAAAAAAAAACCTAGTCTAATGCAACATGGTTTAAAGTGAAATGTGTTTCATGTGAGAGCACAACAGTATGGACTTTAGTAAATCCCTCACTAAAGACTGGGTCTATATATTTGTTCAGCACTGTCATTTAAAAAATAATAAATAAGATTTCAATGAGAGAATCAGAGTTAAGAGGTGTTACAGGGTTTCCTGCAGAGAGGTCCCAAATGGTTATTGTGTATCTGGAAAGTCAAGACAACAAGAAAACACTGGGCTGTGAAGAGAAGCAGCTCTGTCTTTCCCACAGAAGTTTCTGTGACATACTGACAATCTAACAGCCAACACAGTTAAGGCAGACACCAGAGTTGCTGAGTCAAAAAAAACCTAGTCTAATGCAACATGGGTTAAAGTGAAATGTGTTTCATGTGAAAGACAGTATGGACTTTAGTAAATCCCTCACTAAAGACTGGGTCTATATATTTGTTCAGCACTGATTTCGATGAGAGAATCAGAGTTAAGAGGTGTTACAGGGGGTCATGTCTCCTGCAGAGAGGTCCCAAATGGTTCTTGTGTATCTGGAAAGTCAAGACAGTAACAAGAAAACACTGGGCTGTGAAGAGAAGCAGCTCTGTCTTTCCCACAGAAGTTTCAGTGACATACTGACAATCTAACAGCCAACACAGTTAAGGCAGACACCAGAGTTGCTGAGTCAAAAAAAACCTAGTCTAATGCAACATGGTTTAAAGTGAAATGTGTTTCATGTGAGAGCACAACAGTATGGACTTTAGTAAATCCCTCACTAATGATACGGTTCTATATATCTGTTCAGCACTGTCATTTAAAAAATAATAAATAAGATTTCAATGAGAGAATCAGAGTTAAGAGGTGTTACAAGGTTTCCTGCAGAGAGGTCCCAAATGGTTCTTGTGTATCTGGAAAGTCAAGACAGTAACAAGAAAACACTGGGCTGTGAGAAGAAGCAGCTGTTTTTTCTCCACAGAAGTTCCAGTGACATACTGACATGGTGACAAACAACAGGGTCAAAAAGACCAAATGGCATGACAAGATAAAAGACGCATGCTAGTTTGTTTATTGCAACACCGTGTTTGTTATGAGAGTGCTACGGTATAAAATACGGGCCTGAAAACCCCTCAGGAGACTCACTCAAGACTGAAGACTGAAGACGCAGGATGGACAGCGGTAATAATATTTATCCTATTCTATCGTCAGTATTTTCATCAAGAAGAAAATATTAGGTCTAAACAACAAAAAACTATTTTATAGAAATCACGATCGATATTCACCCGGCTCCAAGGAACACAGACCTGTTACCCTGTAAGTGAAGCCTTTAATAATATATATACATATATCTGTTAATTCAATTTTTCCTACAGCTTTGTACTTAAAACCTATTTCTTTATTTTCAACAGTTACTTCAGAAGAGCTGGAATGTTTAACCTTCTCACAGACAACTTATAGTAAGTAGGTTACGATTTTCTCTTTGTAAATTGCAACATTCCCAGCGTATATTTCAATGTTTTGAAACCGCTTACTTACAGATTACTCTGATACCGTCCTAGAGGAGCCTGACGGAGATCGATTTGTGGAGGGTCCGATCTCTGTCGGCGTGGTGAAACACCCAGCAGCACCCGTCCAAGCGCAGCCATCTCTGAGCGTTGTGGAGGGTCCGATCTCTGTCGGCGTGGTGAAACACCCAGCAGCACCCGTCCAAGCGCAGCCATCTCTGAGCGTTGTGGAGGGTCCGAACTCTGTCGGCGTGGTGAAACACCCAGCAGCACCCGTCCAAGCGCAGCCATCTCTGAGCAAGCCACAGAGAAAGAAGCCGTGTCTTCCTCCACCTCCGGCCGAGGGTTCGGATCAGGAGACGGACGATTTCCAAACAGAACGCCGGGGAAGGCAGTCTGCTCGAGGTGCATCGAAGAGAAAAAAGCCGTGCGTTCCTCGGCCTTCCGTACGGATGTTCCCCCCTGCCTGATCCAAACTCGCTCTCTCGGCCGGAGGTGGAGGAACGCACGGCTTTTTTCTCTTCGAAGAGGCCGTGCGTTCCTCCACCTCCGGCCGAGAGAGCCAAACTCGCTCTCTCGGCCGGAGGTGG